>JAJIBD010015575.1:0-16168 GCA_021461705.1 Cryptotis parvus | reverse complement strand
CCTGCTGAGCCCCCGTGCCCGCAGATCGACAGGTACGCACAGCGCGACCTCAAGAAGGGGCTGCACCTCTACGGCACCGTGGCAACGTGGGCCTCACCAACGCCTGGAGCATCATTCAGACCGACGTGAGCCTGGGGGGCGGGGCCTCTGGGGGCGGGGCCTCGAGGGGCGTGTCGGTCACTAGAGCCCCCGCCCTCCCGCAGTTCCGCTGCTGCGGGGTCTCCAACTACACGGACTGGTTCGAAGTCTACAACGCCCACGAGTGCCCGACTCCTGCTGCTTGGAGTTCAGCGAGCCTGCGGGCTGCACCGCGCCCGGCACGTGGTGGAAGGCGGTGAGCGGCGCCGGCGCCGGGGTGGGAGGCGCCTAGTGGGGGTGGCGGGCTCCTGCGGCCCGCCCGCGGTGACGCACCCCTCCCGCAGCCCTGCTGCGACGGTGAAGGTGTGGCTCCAGGAGAACCTGCTGGCCGTGGGCGTCTTTTGGGCTGTGCACGGCGCTGGTGCAGGTGCGTGGCGGGCAGCGGAGGTGCCTGCCGGAGGGAGGGCGCCTGGGGCCCATTCTGGATCCTGGCGCCGCCCACTGTGTCCCCGCAGATCCTGGGCCTGACCTTCGCCATGACCATGTACTGCCAGGTGGTGAAGGCCGACACCTATTGCGCGTAGACCACGCCACGGGCGCCAGAGACCCCCGCCGGGCATGTCCCTTCCTCCTGCTGGCTCGGTGCTCAAGGCGGGCACAGGTCCGTCACCCACATTCCAAGGCGGGAGGAGGCCAGCGCTTCTTAATAAAGTGCCCGAAGCGTCCTCCCGCGGAGACCCACACGCTTGGCACCGCTCTGGCTGCCTACCCGCACCTCCCACCCCGGGCACCGTCACAGCGCTCAGGAATTGCGAATAAAAACGGCCCAACGGGCCACTGGGACGGAGGCTCTGCTGCCTGCACCCGCCGTGCCACGTGACCCTGAGCCTGGCCCAGGGCCCTGCCCGGCTTGGCATGGCTGCGCCGGAGCTCCCCAAGCCCGGCAGGGCGGCAGCGTGGTGTCTGGTCCAGGTGTACCCGAGACCGCAGTTCTGGGCCTGAACCAGGGTTTCCCTCGCACAGGCCCGGTCACAGCAGCCGCTGCTGATGGGGTCCCTGGGGATGCCCGGCCAGCTCGTCTGCCTGGCGCAGGCCTGGTGCAGCTCCTCTCTCACGAGGCTCCGCAGGATGGGGGACCTCAGGCTCAGCCTGCCCCACCCCACCCCCAACTCCACTAGCAGGCCAGTGCCCGCAGGGGTGCATACCCACGGGTGCCCTCTGCTGCCCAGGCAGGAGCGAGGGCCCTGCAGGGTTGGAGGCCAGGCGTGTCCCCACCCCAAGGAAGCGCAGCAGGCAGCCTGGACACAAGCCTGTATTGCCACATCCGCCCGAGCCCACTACAGGAGGTCGTAGAAGTAGTCCAGGCCCTGGCCCAGCTCCCACATGGACACACCAACGCCCAGCTCCAGGGCCAGCTCCAGCCGCACCTGCACAGACTGCAGCAGTGGGGACGGTCACTGCCCGCCCCAGCCTGGCCACAGGGAAATTCACTGCTGGGCCCCCAGAGTACCCCAGGACTGCAGGGGAGTCCCTGCCCGCCCCAGCCCAGCTGCAGGTTAATCCCCACTGGACCCCCAGACCCAGGGACTGTGGCCGTGTTGCCGATGACCAGGTATGCCTGGGCCCCCGCCCATGCGGCCAGCGCACCTTCAGGGTTGGGTAGAAGACCATGTGTCTCCCTCCGCGGCTTCTGGAAAGCAGAGAGGCCGGTCAGCTCTGGGGAGGGGCTGCTGGGGCTTCCCCTGGGCCCAGCCGGGCGGCCCCCTCACCGCTTGTACTCGAAGAAGTGCTCGGCGGCCTGCGCGTCCCACAGCAGTCGGGGACGGTGCTCCTTCAAGGTCTCGATGTACCTGGGGAGGGGCGGCATTGTCCAGGAAAGCGTGTGCACGGGGGGCGCCAGCCCGGCCTGGGTGGTGCCCAGCTGCACAGGACAGTTGCTCCTGAGGCTCGGGACCCCTTCCAGCCGCCCGCAGTGGGATCTTGCACACCCGAGCAGGCTCCAGGGCTGCGCCCACGGGAGCCACAGGTGGAGTGGAGGGCAGACTCCTCGGCACTGATGCCTGCGACAAAGGGGCCAGGGTGGGGGTGTCTCTGCAGCACCCGGGAGGGCACCACAGGGCGGGGGCCAGCCGGGGCTCACCTGGTGCCCAGGACTGGCTCACGGGCGTCCCTGGACGTGGCGTAATCCATGCCGTAGAGGTTAAGCCCTAATAGGATCTTGCTCCGCCACTGGGCCTTGGGGTCCAGCACCTGGACGCAGGCTCGTGCCCAGGCCAGTGGTGCGTTGGGGCCAAGCCTGCGTGAAGGGGTTCGGTGGGCGGGAAGCCCCCTGCTGCCCGCTGGCGGCCCCTGCCCTGGCCCTGTTTATCCTGGGGGTCACACCCGGCGATGCTCAGGGCTTACTCCTGGCTCTGCACTCAGGAGTTACTCCTGGTAGTGCTCAGGGGACCCTGTGGGATGCCAGGAATTGGCAGCATGCAAGGCAAACACCGTCCCCGCTGGACTATGGCTCCGGCCCTCACCGGGCAGAGGCAGGGGCAGGGGCGAGTCCCGTGGGGGGACCCGGCACCCACACTCACTGCTGTGCCCGTGGGTAGTCGTAGGTCATGAGACTGAAGCCGTCCAGCACCGGGGCCAGCTGCTCGAACAGCTTGTGTGTGAACATTCCAGGCTGGTCACTTCTGCGGGGACAGATGCACACTGGACCCTGCTGCGCCCTCCGGGCCTGCTGCCCGCTGGCATCCCTCACTCTTGCCACGTGCTCTGCATTCACCCCAGCTGGTGATGGGGGGGAGGGGTCGTCCACACCTCTTCCACCCGGAAGCCACCGACTAGGTGCTCAGCTGCCGAGGGGCACTAGCAGCTTGGGGCACACCCACCTGAAGCACATACATGTGTCCACACGCATGTGTGCCGCGGCCTTACCCGGGGGGAGATGGCTGGCGGGATGACCAGGATGAGCAGCTGACGGGCCTGGTGCAGCGTCTCGGCCAGGTGCGTGAGCAGGTGGACGGGGCCCCTGTGGGGGCGGGGTCAGTCTTGGGGGCAGCTCTCCGGGGGTCTCACCTGGCAGGTCTGTCCGCCTCTCGGGCCCCCAAGAACTGTGTGGGCGGAGACGAAGGAGGCGGGAAAGGGACGGGGAGAGGCGGCGGGGCCAGTGAACAGCCCACAGCAGGCTCCTGGCTAGAGCGGCTCTGCCTTGGGGACGGCCTGGCCAGCTGGCAGGGCAGAGCCCGGGCCGTGCATGGGACCCCAGCAAGAGCCCTGGGCTAGCTTAGGTCCGGCACGAGTTCTCAGACCCTGTTCTGCTCCTCCATCCCACCCAGGCCCGGGTGACCGGGCACACGTGCCCAGATCAGACCACACAGCCCGGCGCCCCATAGAGACCCCCACTCACGATGAGACCACACAGCCCGGCGCCCCGCAGAGACCCCCACTCACGATCACACCACAGCCCGGTGCCCCGCAGAGACCCCCCACTCACGATCAGACCACACAGCCCCGTGCCCCATAGAGACCCCCCACTCACGTCAGACCACACAGCCCCGTGCCCCATAGAGACCCCCACTCACGATCAGACCACACAGCCCCAGCACCCTATAGAGACCCCCACTCACGATCAGACCACCGGGCCCCACTCACGATCAGACCACACAGCCCGGCGCCCGCAGAGACCCCCACTCACGATCAGACCACACAGCCCGGCGCCCGCAGAGACCCCCACTCACGATCAGACCACACAGCCCCGTGCCCCATAGAGACCCCCACTCACGATCAGACCACACAGCCCCGTGCCCCCATAGAGACCCCCCCACTCACCATCAGACCACACAGCCCCGTGCCCCATGGAGACCCCCACTCACGACCAGACCACACAGCCCCGTGCCCCATAGAGACCCCCACTCACGATCAGACCACACAGCCCCGTGCCCCATAGAGACCCCCACTCACGATCAGACCACACAGCTCCGGCGCCCCACAGAGACCCCCCACTCACGATGAGACCACCCAGCCCTGGTGCCCCGGAGACCCTCACTCACGTGTGCTTCTGCCCCAGCAGCTGGCTCCAGACCTCCAGCACGAAGCCATCGAGTGCTGAGTCTGAAAGGGGAAGCCGGGAGTGGGGGTCCCAGATAACTGGCGTCAGGGGTTTGAAGCAGTCCGGAGCGGGGGCAGCCCCAAGGGCCACGCTCAGGCCCAGAAAGCCCACGTGGACAGGGGCGGTGGGACTCCCTGGGCCTGGGCCCTTGTGTGTCCCCAACACTGACCCAGGGCCCAGCGTTGCCTGTGGCGCAGCGTCAGCCGGGTGCACGTGTGTGGGCGGTTCAGGAAGCGACCCCGGCCAGGGGAAACTTGTGTCCGCATGTGTGTGCGTCATCTCGGCCCAGACACAAGCCCACGGTGTGTGCGCGTGTGTGTCGTCTGCCCACTCTGGCTCACCTTGGCCAGCTGGACCATGGTCTTGCCCAGCTCTTCGATCTCGTCCTCGCTGTCCAGGACGTTGCGGGAAATCCTCGGCCGTCCAGTCCTCAAAGAGGAGCCGCGGCACTGTGGGCGAGCCTGGGCTGTCTGGGCCTCAGCCCTCACCTGCAGCCCCACAGTCTCCCGGCGGGATACTGGGCCGCCCTGCCTGACCGCCTCCACCGCAAACTGACCCGGGAGTCCATGAGGGGATACTGGACCCTGCCCCAGCCTCCACACGGGGCTTGGGCCACGTCCCTGCCTCGCTGGCAGCTGGAGACCAAGGCCCGGCGCGGGGACAGCCACGGGGAATGAACAGGAGCCCCAGGCCGGGAGGTGCTGGGCACAGCCTGTGGGCAGCTGGGTGTGAGTCATGGGCGGGCAGGGGGGCCGCGGGGGACCAGCCTCTACCCAGGCTGGGGCTCACCGATGCGAGGCCCCTGGACTGCTTCCTCATGGCCCGCATCCACCCTGCACGCAAAGAATAAGGTCAAAGGCTGTCAACGGCAGCTCCAAGGTCCCTCGCTGGCCTGGCCTTCGGCCACCCTCCTCTGGGGTCAGAACAGTCGCTTGGGGTCGCGACCTTAAGGGCCCAGACACACCCTTAGCTGCTGCTCCACCGGCTCTTGGCTCAGGCACCTCGCCTCCCTCCCCTAGAGCCCCACGCGGCTGCCTCAGTTTCCCCGAGCCTCCGACCCTGAGAGCCAAGGGGCTGAGGCCAGGCTACGGGCTGCCACCCCTCAGACCCTCAACACACACTCATGACACCTCACACAGGCCTCAGCAGGCTCCCCCCACACGCACACGGATCCCGCCCTCAGCACGCATCAGACCAGCGTGCACACACAGGTCCCGCCCTCAGCAGGCGTGCACACGCACACACCCCGCCTGCACGTGCACCGCGGAGCTGAGAACCTTGGTCCACGTCGTGCAGGCCCGTGACCTCGAACAGCTCGCGGCGCGCCTCTTCAGCTGCAGCCACACAGGCGAGATCTGCGTGAACTTGGCCCCGAAGGTCTTGGCGACGTCATAGCCGTGGCTGTTCCACTGCGGGGCAGCCGGCTACTGAGCGGGCGGGTCGCCCCACCGCACCGCCCGCCCCTGAGGCCCTGCCTCTGCTTACGGGGGTCACGTAGCCCAGCACGTCCCCGCTGAAGTGCCGCTGGGGGCGCGGGCCGCGCCAGTAGCTGCGATGCTCGCGCACCACATCCTCGGCTCGCAGCTCAGTCACCACCAGGCCCCGGTCCTGCACCGGCTTCTCCGAGAGCTGTGTCTGCCACGGAGGCCCGCCGTGAGTGCGGGCCTCGGGGACCCCCACTGACCACTGACCAGCGGCTGCGTCTGCGGTCCCTGGGCTCCAGACCCGGCATGAAGAAGTCTTTCGAGACGGTGGGGCCACGGGGTGGGTGGCATCAGTGCTGCGGCCCAGGCCAGCCTGGCCCCACCTACCTTCTCCTGCAGTGTCTTGGCTGCGGCCTTCTTGGCGTCCGACTTGGACAGGGTCGTGTGCACGGGGCTGCAAGCCAGAGTCACCCAGAGCGCGCCGAGCAGCATCCGCATGGTAGGGGTCAGCGGGGGCCACTGGGACCAGGGGCTGCGGAGAGCAGAGCGCAGGGGACCCCTGTGCCAGCGGCCCGGACGGGCCCGGACCCCGCATCGCCCTCCGAGGGACCCCCATGCGGGCCTGACAAGCGGGCACAGGACCTGAGGCACCCTGGTGGCCACGCCAGAGCCACGCAGTGCTGGTGGCCGCGCCCAGGAAAGAAAGTGCAGGAGACTCATGGGTGCCCGCTGCACAGGTTCCTCTGTACGGACGGGCGGGAAGGTGCGGGTGGGAGACGACAGACCCCAGGGTCCAGGGAGTTCTGGGGTTCGGCCTTGGTACAGGCAGCCGTTGGCAGGAGCCGACAACGGCCGCAGAGCTGAGTTTTTGGGGCCTGGGGCCAGAGCCTGCTCTTCCCGCCCACCCCGTGTCGGGGCACCCCATCACACCTCCACAGAGCCAGGGAGGGCACATCCGGCTTGCCCAGGAGGCTGAAAGGGCCAAGGTGGCCACGCTGCCACCCCCCCCCCCCCCGGGCAGCTCCCTACAGCGGCGAGCGGGGGCGTCAGGGCCCAACCCCCGCTGGACGGGTGCGAGGGGTCAGCGTCCCGGCACCAACTCGAGCCGCAGCCTTTGGGCTCAGGGGAGGGGCTGCGGGCCGCCACACGGCGGAGCCACACTGGGGGCACTCGGGAGCCACAGCCCGGGTCGGGGTGCAGGTCCTTGACCCGGCCCAGGGCGCCTGGGCGGAGCGAGGGACCGCACGGGGAGGTGGGCGCGGCAGGCGGGGGCGTCCGGGGACACCGACGGGCTCGGGGCGCCTGCACCCGGGATGGCACCGGCCTCTGCGCGCCCCGCGGCACACCCCGGGCCGCACGCGCGGGCACCAGGCGCCGGCACCGCGGGGCTCACCTTCATGTCCAGCAGGCCCGCCGGCCCGCCCTCCACTCGGCCGGAAGACGCCTGCGCGTGGCCGGAAGTCCCGCCCCAGGACCCGCCCGCTGCGAACCAACTTCCGCGCCGCCCTCCGGCAGGGGCGTGGCCTGGCCATGTCGGAGGCGTGGCCTGGCGGTGTCGGAGGCGTGGTCTGGCTGAGATGGGCGTGGTCTGGAGAGGCTGGAGGTGGCGCGGGGGGCGGGGCCGGGCCGGGGCGGGAGAGGCGGGCCCGGATGGGTGGGAGGAGAATGCGGGGAAGGAAGGGTCGGAACTGGAGGGAGGAGTGGGCGTGTGCCCAAGAGCCGGGCGGGTGACAGTCCAGCGCGGCGGGCATTTGCCTGGTTCGCGCCCACCCGGGCTCCGCCTCGCATCCCGTATAGCCCCTCCCGAGCACCGCTCCCGCGTCCTGGGTGAATGCGGGATGCGAGAGCCCGTCGCCCCTGCTCGCAGGTCCCTGGGAAACTGGGCGCCTAGGGAAGCCTCCTGGGGTTTCCAGCCTTCGGCCGACCCACGGCAGGCTGCACGTGCAGGGAGCGCCGCGCCATCTGGCACCTGCTAGCGCATCTCACCGCGGGACCCCTCCGGGGGGCAAACCGCCCTCAGAGGGAGGGTCCCCTGGGGCGGGGCTGGCTGTGACCCGCGTGGTAGCCACAGGGGTCTTCAGCTCCTCCCCCACGCCAAGCTGCGCCTAGGGGCCACCACCCCTGCCAGTCCCGCTGCCAGCCCTTGGCTCTCCCTTTCCGCTGCTTCCGAGGGTCCCCCAGAACTGGGTCTCGCTTACCTCCTCCTCCTTCCCGCTGTGTGGTAGGGGTCTCAGGGTGTCGCTGGGCAGCTTTGCTCCCTCGGGCTGCAGCCCTGGCCTGGGGCAGGCAGAGCTGAGGGGTGCCCCCTACTGGCTGCACCCAAGGGTGATGCCAGCATGGTCCAGGGGCTTAGCAGGAAGGCGCCGGGCACCCAAGGCCGCCTGACTCTACAGTTCTGGGAGCCAAGGGATCAAAACGACAGAACTATTCACAATAGACAGAGCCTAGAAGCAACCAGACGTACCAGACCAGGTGACCGGGCGATAGTCCAGCAGGGAGGGCGCTTGCCTTGCTGCGGCCGGCCCAGGGTTCAATCCCCAGCATCCCATCGGGTCCCCGCACCTGAGTGCAGAGCCAGGAGTAACCCCTGAGGGGCCCGAGCGACAGCACGGCGGGAGGGTGGTTGCCGTTGCACGCCGACCCGGGTTTGATCCCAGGCATCCCATGGGGTCCCCCAAGCACCGCCAGGAGTAATTCCTGAGTGAGAGCCAGGAGGCGACCCCTGAGCATCGCCGGGTGTGGCCCAAAAAAGACACAGAAAGGGCAGCAGGAAGATCTGTGGAGCACACAAACAGCAGAGTACAATGGAAGCGTGTCTCGCCGCTCCGTGGTGCGGAGCCCTTGCGGGGTGGAATCAGCGAGAAGCGTCTCACGGTGGAGTGAAACGCCACGCGGGCTAACAATGCCTGAGTGCAGCAGAAACTGAGAACTGGGCCTCAGTCGACCCGAGCCACGGGAGCAGGTGCGTGTGGGGCCACTGGGACCACGCGAGGGGAGGCGACGCTGGAGGACGGGGCGTCGGAGTGCTTTGCTTCTGGAACCTTCTGTTAACAGGGTTTAAGCCACAATGTCTAAAATGCTATTTTTTTTTTGCTTTTTTGGGTCACACCTGGCGTGCTCAGGGGTTACTCCTGGCTCTGCACTCAGGAATTACTCCTGGCGGTGCTTGGGGGACCATATGGGATGCGGGGATCGAACCCGGACCGGGCATGGGCCGGCCACATGCAAGACAAACGCCCTACCTGCTGGGCTATCGCTCCGGCCCCTAAAATGCATTTTTTAAAAAAAAAAATCCTGAAGGGCCCAGAGCAATAGACCGTGGGTAGGATGTTTGCCTTGCACGCAGCCGATCCGGGTTCAATCCCTGGCATCCCATATGGTCCCCAAGCATTGCCAGGACTAAGCCCTGGGTGCAGAGCTAGGAGTAACCCCCTGGGCATTGCAGGGTGTGAACCCCCTGACAAAAAGCAAAAAAAAAAAAAAAAGGTACTAAAATGCACTCAAGGATAGTCCAAGGGTGAGTTGCTCAGGATTGGGCGCGAGGTGGCTCAGGAGCGGGCGCGAGGCCGCTCAGGAGCAAAACCAAGTTATTTGCTGTGTAGCAGAAAGTGCTTCAGGTGGGGACCCCGTGGCTCTAGGCTGAAACGGCTCAGCTGTCGGTGCCACCCGTGGGGGCTCAGCTGACCGCGCGTGCAGTGCCGCCTGTGAGCTCAGGGGCTGTGGCCGGGGGCTGGCTGTAGGCGCCGCCTGTGGGCTCCGGCTGACTGTAGGCGCCGCCTGGGGCTGGGCTCGGCTGGCTGTAGTTGCCGCCTGTGGGCTCGGCTGGCTGTAGGCGCCGCTGTGGGCTTGGCTGGCTGTAGGCGCTGTGGGCTCGGCTGGCTGTAGATGTTGGCTCTGGTCTGGCTGCTCCTGCCCCTGTCTGCGGAGTCAGCGCTGGGCGAGCAAGGACACCAGGGCTCGTCCTGTCGGGAGGGGACGCCCACCCAGGGGGTGGCCTCTGGGGGTGGTGCAGGCCTGTGGCCCACTCAGCACTGGGCCGGAAGGCCAGGAAGGGGTGGCCAGGATGTCCGGCCTGGGTGCTGGGTAAGCAGGACCAGGGCGACTTGGCTCCTGGGTCAGGGAAGCTGCCGTCGGGCGGGTGTCGGCACGGGCCCAGCCAGTGTGCGCGGTCAGCGTGAGGTGTCCGCTGGCCAGCAAGGGCTCTCCCTCTCCCCTGGCCCGAGAGGCAGGGGTGATCCGTGCACTCCTAGCCACATCCGGCCACCTGCGAAGTCAGGACCGTGCTCCCTGTGAGACCGTGCCCTGCCCACCGGGTTGCCGTCTCCGCAGATGCCCACAGGAGCTTGTGGGAGGCCGAGAAAGAAAAGGGGAGCCCTGCCCGTGGGCAGCCGAAGGTGGGGTGGGCCTCCCCCCGCCCTCCACAGGGTCCCTGAGACTTTAGCCCCAGACCTTCTTCCTTCCTCTCTCCCCTCTCTTAGGTTGTTGCTCCACACACTCTGCGGAAGCAGGAAATGGGAGTGGAGAAAGTTTGTCAGAGCTCAGCGCTAAGCACCCTGAGTCAGAGACTCAGAGAGCCCAGCACCGAGGGCCAAGTCAAGGAGAGTGACGTGGAGCCAGCAGCAGAAAAGTGAGCCCGAGCGTTAGACTCCAGGCCGAGGGCGAGGGTCCGCCAGCGGAGACCGGGAGCCCCGAGCCACTGCGGCCTTTGTGGCTCAACCACTCTGAGGGTTACGTAAGCAGGATGGATCTTTGCTCTCCTGCTCTTATCTAAGCCAAAGCTAAAGTTCGGAAGCAAGCTGGGCAGTTTGCTCTATCTGGCCTTCTCACTTACAAATCATCCAGCCGCAGAACAGTCGCAGAGACACACATCGCTCGCGTCCACCTTGCTCCGATTCCTGGCAACATCCCGTTTTCTGTGGCTTGATGTCCGAGGGCTCTGGCGCGTTTTTTCTCAAATCATGGCCCTGAGGCACAAAACGGAGCTTAGTGCTTGGAGGTGGAGCCGCAGAGCTTCTGCCCAGCCTTGTGCCCCCACCGGCCTCCCTGGCTTGTTTGATTTCTTGCTTGCTCTGTTCAGGTGCCGGCTCAAGCCTGGGCTCTCCCACACGAGGCCTTTGGAGTCACAGCCCCGCCTAAGAGTCTCTGTTTTGTCAGTCACAGGGTTGGGAGTCCCGTGGGTGCTCCGGCGCCTGGGCAGCTCCATCATGGGTGCTGCTGGACTGTGGACACGTGGGTCAGTGTCCACACTGTCACCGAGGTGGTGGCCGTGCCGACCGTTGTGTGGCAGGCTCGGACTGTTCAGGGGCGTTGGGAGGATTTCAGGGAGACACGGGGCGGTGAGTGATACGTGGCTGGGGCAGGCGTGGCCTTTCTCAACTGCTTCTTGCACCTGGGCATGAAGCCGAGGCCTAGGGCCAGGCCTGGACATGGGCAGTCCACAGCGGCCACCTCAGGGGACTGGGTGTGATGAGGGTGAACAGGCTGCATTCCCAGGCCCAGGTCCCGTGATGCTGCTGGACAGAACATGCAGGCCTGGACCTCACTGGGGTGGGGTTGGCAGGGCCACGGAACCCAGCCCGCGTGGACAGCTGGTGTGGGAGGACTCAGGCTCGCTCTCGGCCCTGGGGGTGGAGGGCAGTGCCCTGACACCGGGTATCAGTAACAGGATAGAAAAGGTGGGTGTGGAGAACAGCACAGCGAGGAGGGCGTTTGCCGTGCACGCAGCTGACCGGGTTCGATCCCCAGCATCCATAGGGTCCCCCGAGCACCGCCACGAGTAAGCCCTGAGTGCAGAGCCAGGAGGAGCCCCTGAGCATCGCTGGGTGTGACCCAAAGAGTTGCCACCCAGGTGACTCGGGCATATACCACCCCATCACCTGGGATGTCTGGCCAAATGGGACCAGCCCCTTAACCCCATTGCATGGGTAGACAGTGGTGGTGAGTATCGGGGCGTCTGGCTCCCAAGACCAGCAGGGCCCGAGCGAGTTCCAGTCTGGTGGGGATGAGCCCACCGGTGGCCTCCCAGGGAGATGGCCTTAGCCCCTGATCAGCTGTGCAGACAACTCCAGAAACTTTTTTTTGGCTTTTGGGTCACACCGGTGATGCTCAGCGGTTGCTCCTGGCTCTACCCTCAGGAATTACTCCTGGCGGTGCCAGGGGACCATATGGGATGCCGGGATTGAACCTGGTCAGTCACGTGCTAGGCAAATGCCCGCCCTCCCCTTTGTGCTATCGCTCAAGCCCCCAGAAACTTTCCAGGGCTGACGACACAGGACAGTAGGGAGGGGCTGGCCTGGCCGGCGGCCTTCCTGGGTCCTGTCCCAGGCACATGTGGAGCCAGGAGTGAGCCCCCGAACATTGCTGAGTGCCTGGGGGGTGCATGCCCCCAGGGGGATGGGGCTGGGGGTTGCTGTCTGGGTCTGTGACTGCCCACAAGCCCTACTATGGGGCCCTGCAGCATGTCTCGCTCGTTCTGGGGCTCCACTGAACGGACCCACCTGCTGTCCCGGCTTCTTCTTCTTCTTCTTTTTTTTTTTTTTGCTTTTTGGGTCACACCCGGCAATGCTCAGGGGGTTACTCCTGGCTCTGCACTCAGGAATTACTCCTGGCGGTGCTCAGGGGACCATATGGGATGCCGGGGATCGAACCCAGGCCGGCATGGGCTAGCCGCGTGCAAGGCAAACGCCCTACCTGCTAGGCTATCGCTCCGTCCCCCCCCACCCTGTCCTGGCTTCTGAACCTCAGGCAGCCGTCCCTGCCCCAGCCCACTGCAGCCCCCCAGCTGTCCCTGGAGGCTCTGGTCTGGCCGTGGTACCTGGTGTGCCTGTGGGCGCTGCCTCCTCCAGGGAGCCCCCCCACGCCTGCTCTGCTATTGGACAGTCTGGGAACCCAGTGGCCCAAAGCTTCAATGAGGCCTGTGCTCTGGTCTCGGGGCCCAGGGCTGCAGGGGACGAGCTAACTCTCTCCCAAGTCCTGGCTTCATGCAGCAGGGCTGGGAGGCCCCTCTCTGGGGCAGGGTGTGCGGGGGCGGGTGGGGCGCCAGGTTTGTGCAAGTGAGATGCCGACTCAGACACTTGCAAGGGGAGGGTCTCCAGGCCGGACCCAGTGGTCACTGGTGCCTTCTGGGGAGGGGACTGGTTCTGCTCACGCTACTGGAAGACCTGGTCCTGCGCCCGCACGCCCCAGCACAGGGCCGCGGGGGCGCAGGGGCTGAGGACGACGAGTCTGCGGAGCGCTGGGGGCAGCCTGCAGGGGCGCCCTCGCCCCACCCGACGTGCGCGCCTCCGCGCCTGCGTGCGTGCGCGTTCGCGGCGGCGAGCGTGCGTGCGTGCGCGCTCGCGCGCGCCGCTCGGGCAGAGGCGGCTCCCTGGGCGGCGACGGCGACGCGCCCCCCGCGTCCCTCCTGCCCGGCGCGCCCGCCGCGGCCGCCTCCCGGGGCCCGAAGATGCCGGCCGTGTCCAAGGGGGACGGGATGCGGGGCCTGGCGGTCTTCATCTCCGACATCCGCAACTGTGAGCGGCGGGCGCGGGGGCCCGAGTCTGGCGGGGGCCGGGGGCTGCAGCGCGGGGGTCGGTATCGCGGGCTGCGAGCGGCTGCAGGTGTGGGGTCCGGTGGGCGTCGGGGGAATCGGGCCTGGCAGGCGGGCGCGCAGGTGGGGTGTTGGGGGCTGGGGGGCGGGGGCGGGGTTCCCGGGGTCTCAGGGGCAGGGTCTGGGGCGGGTCTGGCCGTCCGTGGGCCCAGGCGCAGGGTGTGGTGGGGGTCAGGGCGGGGTCCGGCTGGGCCGTCCACGGTCACCTGCTGGGGCTTCTGGACGGCAGCCCCGGCGCTCCCCACCCTAGTGGCCAGCAGAGGCCCGTGACTGAGTGGCCGGGCCCCGTGAGGGCCCCACGGACAGGCTGGGCCGAGACCCTGCGGGCCCCTCTGGTAAACAGTAAACCTTCGCGTACTGCTGGCCGCGGCCTCTGCCCAGCGTGTGCACTGACCGGTGGCCTCACCTCGTGCCCCTGCTCCAGGCCGCCTCCCTCCTGACCTGGCCGGGCAGCTCCACCCTCCTCTGTTCGGCCTCGGGGTGCGGTGCCCCCTCTCCCTCCCCGGCTCCGGGCTGAGGAGCAGAGGGTGGTGCTGTCTAGGAGAGGACCCGGTCACCTGCTGTGCCCAGCTGAGCCTTGCTGCAGACCGGGGCCAGCGCTGGCGTGCATGTGTACGCCGCGTAATGCGGTGTGTATGTGTCGCGCATGTATGCGATGCGTGTGTGCATATGTGCGGCGTGTGTGCATGTATATGTGTGCTCGTGTGTATGCATGTGTGCGTGTGTGCATGTGTGTGTGGATGTGTGTCGCCTGTATGAGTGTGTGCATGTGCGTGTGTGCGTGTGTGGATGTGTGTGCCTGTATGAGTGTGCGTGTGCGTGTGTGCACATGTGTGGGTGTGCCTGTATGAGTGTGTGCATGTGTGCGTGTGTGCATGCGTGCATGTGTGCATGTGTACGTGTGCTCGTGTGTGCATGTGTGCATGCATTATGTGTGCCTATGTGCCTGTGTATGTGTGCATGTGCACACATGCCTATAAGCGTGTGCCCAGATGTGCATGTGTGTGCATGTGTGCATGTTTGCATGCATGCATGTATGTGTGTTTGTGCATGCATGTGCGTTTGTGCTTCTCCGTGTGATACCTGGCCTCTGCCGTTTGCGTTGTCCTGAGCTGTGCGTGTGGCCACTGTGGTCCCAGCAGACAGGCGTGGCTGAGTGAGGGACCTCGCGGAACCGTGGTCAGTGTGAGGTGGCTCTTGGAGCCGTGGGAGCAGGGGCTGCCTCCTGGGGCCCCTGCGCAGGTGCTGTCCACTGCGTCTGGTCAGTGACACCAGGATCCTCAGGGCAGTCTCCGCCCTGGGTGGGGACCGTCTGTCGCGCCGGCTGTGTGGTGCGGGTGAGCCCGGCTGCTGGAGCTGGTGCCCTGCCCCAGTGATGCCCCCGTGCACTCTGAGGTCGCTCGCTCTGCGGGGTCTCGCGCGGGCCTGGAGTGCGGCAGGTTTCCCTGGCTGCGGGGGCGGCAGAGTCGAGCTGCAGCTGCCCCTGCCCGCTGACCGCCCCGGCTTCCTGGGTCCCCGCAACTCTGCCCCCAGCGACTCTTTCCTTGAGGCTGCCCTTACTTGGGGCGAGGGCACCGTGGCTTTTCAGTAATTCCTTGATTTTTTTTCTTTTTGCATCACACCAGTGATGCTCAGGGGTTACTCCAGGCTCTGCACTCGAGGAATTGCTCAGTGGGCCATAAGGGATGCTGGGGTTGAACCAGGTCAGCCGCGGGCAAGGCAGAGCCTTCCCTGCTGTGCCGTCGCTCCGGCCCGACTCCTTGTTTTGGAGGAACAGAGCTTCCTTCCAGCTTGGAATTGGCGCGAGGCCCCAGTGCCGGCTGGCCACCTCCGCGGGGCAGGCGTGCGTGTGGCGGCGGCGTGTGGCTCAGGAACCCTGAGCCTGGCATTGCCCCCCTTCGTCTCCATGTGCGTGCCCTGGTGCTTATGACCCGTAGTGGCCCGTGGAGACGCCCGTCATCCGCTTGGCCCCGAGTCTCACAGGTTGCCAGCGGTTTCCTGAGGGCCGACCGCGGCCGACAGATGAGGGTTGCTGTGGCTCCATTTGGGCTTTGTGGCTCCTTCCCGGGGGCGTCTCTGGGATCCCCCAGAGCAGATCATGTGGGCAGGCCGGCTGGCCGGGAGGGGGCATTCACAGGGCCTGCACCTGGTGTGGTGCTGGACCCTGGGCCGGTCGGGGCCTTCCCTCCCTGGGTGGCGACTTTGATCCCCAGCTCGAGGGAGACAGGCCTGAATGGGGCTGAGCCAGTGGGCCGAGCTGGGCTCCGTGCGTGCGGCTCAGCGCAGTGCTGGGGGGCAGTGCCCACTAGGTCTCTGGGAGTGAGTCACGCGTGAACACCCCGAGGCGAGAGGCAGGAGACGGTGCCGCCCACACGCAGCTGACTGGGTTCAGTCCTGGCACCCCGAGCCCGCCAGGGTGGTCAGAGTGCAGAGCCCGCGTTTGTGCCCACCCCCAACCGCCCACGACTGGCTCAGGGAATCCCAGTTACTCTGACTCCGATGGGGCAGAAAACATCAGCCACAGCTTCCGGGGACAGGGAGACCCGGGGTGCCCGTGGGAGCCCTGAGCGTGTCCGTCCTGCCGGCTCGGTTAGGGGCCAGCACCTGGGGCTCCAGGACAGCCTCAGCGTCCAGCACTGCCCTAGCGCTGCGTCCACTCCGGTCTCTACCTCCCAGGGCCCTCACGGAGTCTGGTGCGGCCGGCCAGGGTGGCCGCTGCGGGAGCTTCCGGCCAGCACCAGGAAGAGGCTGTGGTATGCTGAGTGCGCTGGGAAGGCGCTGACTGGGGAAAGGCACTTCCTGAGCGTTTCCCGTGTCTGCTTCCGCAAGGGGGCAGAGGCCAGGGGACCCCAGCTGCAGGCGGGAAGGTTGGCCTTTGGCGCTGGGCTGGAGGGCACAGGGGGCCGAGGGCTCTGTCCACTCAGGCGCCTGCACACAGGGTCTCGAGACCATGTGTGTGCATTGTGTGTGTGGGTGTAC
>JAJIBD010015573.1:0-63422 GCA_021461705.1 Cryptotis parvus | reverse complement strand
GGGGTCATATTCAGCAGCAACATTCAGGTGTGTTGTGTCTGGAATATTCTTGCTTGTAGGTTTTCTCAGTGAACAAAGCTAAGAAATACACAAATACAGAGATAAAACATATTTATGAACACACACCAAGAAAGGAGAGAGAGTTTAGAACCAGTCAGTGACAATACCTCTAATCCAAACAACACTAAAGAATCAGGGCTAGATTGTCCCTTACATTTCAAATTACTTTATCCGTGAAAGACCTGCATTCTGAAATAGCTCTTTCATCATTTCCTCAGCCCTGAGTTTCAGAACAGTCACAGCTCTTTTTTAATCTACTAATGGTTTATTTCCAAATATTGTCTTCAAAAATGAAGTTAGTTCCTTCCTCTCTCCTCTTCCCACATTGTGGTTATATTCCTTTGAAATTCCATTTGCTTCATTTGCTTAGTTTTTTGTTCCATATTTACTGGGGTTTTTCTTTTATTTTTTAATATGAAAGATATTATCCTGAGGAGCAAGAATGCTAGTCAATCAGGTGAATGGCACCCACCTCAGAAAAACAAAGCAAACAGAAAAACAAAATTGTCCTAGTTAATTTCCATTTATCCTGTTTAATAAGTTAAAACAGCAACACAATACAGAAAAAGAATGTACCCAGAAACTTCATGAACCTCCGAGTTTCCATCCTCCGGGTGGAAACTGCTATATTCTGCTATATTCTTTCCATGATTTTTTTTCAAAACTGACCCAATGCTTATAAACCTCATTCCCATGACCTGAGGGAATGGATTGAGGCTCTTTATGTTCCTGGAGCAAGCAGATGCCCTTTGGGCTACACTGGCATGTGACAGGACTTATGGAGATGTTACCAGTGGCCGCTGGAACAAATTGATGATCAAAGGGAAGACAAGTGACAAGTGATACAAGTGACCCAATACCTGAGGAATAATCCGTTATTTTCTTTTCATACACAAAAGCAGGGAGCTGTTTTGCTCTGCTCTTTTTAGCTTAACAATTGCTCTGGGAAATCACGTGATATGACTCCAAGAGGGTCTCCCTCCTCTAATGGAGCCCCTCCCGCACTGCTTGCCTGCCCATACCCGTATTCATTCACTCCTCTCGCAGCCGAACGCTTCACTCTGCTGCCAGCGCTTTTCGCGAGTTACGAACATCACAGCGAGAAACTTTATCCACAGATACTTTTGCATTTGGATATGTAACATCTGCGATTAATTCCAGAAGTATGGATTTTGGGGATGGGGGGGTCGTTGGAGGTCACACTGGGTGGTGCGTGGCGCTCTGCTCAGGTATTGCTCCTGGCAGGGCTTGGGGAAATTGTTGTTTCCGGTCAAAATCAGGTCCACTTCACGACAGGCAAGCTACTTAACACCTGCGCTATCTCTCTAGCCAGAGAAGTACGGATTTGTTCGTTAAATAGTAAACATCTTCAATGGTGCTAGACAAATTGATCCAGGAGCGGTACCTAAGCAGAGAGCCAGAGCGCCACGTGCACAGCCCAGTGGGCCCAAACACCCCCATGCCCCAAATCTAAACTTTTGAATTAATTTCAGATGTGAAATGCCCAAATGCAAAAGTACCTGTTGATAAATTTTCTCACCGTGATGTATGTATGTATGTATGCGTATATATGTACGCATGTATGTGTATGTATGTATGTAGTGTATGTATGTATGCGGATGTATGTGTGTATGTGTGTATGTATGTATGTATGATGTTGATGATATTTTTTGTTGTGGTTGTACTAAAAATTTTAATTAACTGAGGAAAATTTACTTAGGAATAATTGATATCTCTGATTCTGATCTCTCTGATCCTTCAACGAATGCTTTCTCATTTGTTCCAACCAACTATTTTGCCTCTCAGAGCTATTTAGAAATATTTATCATGTAAATCTTGCAAGTGCCTTATTAAATTTATTCCTAGATTTTTGTTGCTACTATAAATGATGTTTTTCCTCTATCGTGATTGCTGTAACTTGCTATCACCCATGTCTATTAATGCAATTGAGTTCATTGTGCTAATTTTATCTTGTTTCCCTTCTGAATTATGCTATTTTCTGAGTTAGCTTTGTCATTGATTCCTGATCATGTGCCAGAAATGCTATTATACCATCTGCAAGTAGAGATTTGTTTACGTCTTATTTTCTAATTTTCGTCTCCAACAGATATATCTCATCAAATGGCAATGCTTAACGCCAACAGTACAATGTAAAATAGTGGGAAAATGGCCATCTGTGCTTTGCTTCTAATTTTAAATGAAATGCCTCCAGAGTTTGTTCATTTAGAAGCTCATTTTAGGATGACATTGAGAACAATATTAATATGTCTTATGTTAAGAAAACATGCTTAAATTTTATTTTTTCTTAGCATCCATGGGGGAGGGAATTGACATATTATCTGTCTTACATTAAACCAAATTTTGATTCCACAAATAAATTCTACTTAATGATGCATGGTTTTCATAATACAATGTGCTATCACACTGTCAATTTACTGATATTCTTATTCTTGTCTCAAGACATGATGTGAATGCAATTTTAGCACAGTCTTTACTAGATATAGGTGTCGTTACTACACTGACAACAATCGTCATTAAAATATTTTATAGGAACCAAAGAGTAATACAACAGGGAAGGTGCTTGCATGGGTCCACCCAGGTTTGATCCCTGGCACCACCTGGTCACTCAATCCTTACCAGAAGTAACCCCTGAGGACAGAGTCAGGAATAAGCCCCAAGTACCACCAGATGTGGCCCAAAACCCAAATAAATAAGATTTTATTTTTAAAACCTAGTGGATGGGGAGACAGTCCAGACAGTCCCAAATAAATAAGATTTTATTTTTAAAACCTAGTGGATGGGGAGACAGTCCAGACAGTCCCAAATAAATAAGATTTTATTTTTTAAAACCTAGTGGATGGGGAGACAGTCCAGGGGTCCAAAACTGAGGACATTGGTGCTGGGAAATGTGCACTGGTGGAGGGACGGGTCTTGGAACACTGCGTGACTGAAGCCCAGTCATGAGCGGATTTGTAATGGTCTATCTCATGGTGATTCAACAAATTTTTAAAAAGTCGCGTTTTGTATCAGTGGGATCTTTGTTTTGTCCCCTGTCCCTTCTCACCCTCGCACTGCACGAATACACAGCATCAGAGGATGGGGCCAGGGTGTAGTCAGACATTGCTGGGTCCTGGCATTGCACCAACTACGGGTTTGACCAAGTGTCACCCCTGGACCCCAGAGTAGTACACCCCACACACAAGAGAAAGAATTCCCTAGCTTTCATTGTATGTATCCAGGGGGCATCTTTGCAAATTTGATGTCAATTTTGTCTTTGCAAATTTATGCGATCTCTTTGGTAAAACCATCTGGGCATTTTGTTAATAGAGGAATGGAAGCTCCTTGCTCGTTTCTCTAGTTCTCTACAGAAATTGATTAGTCCTATTCTAATGCTGTCATTTTGATGAGCTATTTCCTGGGAAATGATCCAACTTATCTAGTTTCTCAAAGGCATTTCCATAAGGCTATATATTCTCAAGACTTTTCAAATAGACAGTTGCCTCCAAGTTGATTCACCCACCAGCCCTGCTCTCCTGATTCAGCAACTAAATCTCCAAGGACGAGCACGGCAAGAAGCAAAATTCGTGGACACAACGACTGAGAATATGAGAGACACCCTCAGGACGGAGGTGAGCCATGTACCCACCCTGCTGAGGCCCAGGCAGCCACACTTACACCCCACTAAGCTCCGGCAGCCAGACACACACCCCACCCACTGCTACTGCCACAAAGTTCAACTCTGCTACTTCCCTAATATTCTCTAATATTTCACAGTTACACACCAAAATTTCAGGTACCCTACTGCCTAGGTTGAGAACACTGGGGTCTTCTCAGAATGGGACAGGCACCCTCCCGTTACCCCTGTTCTTCCCCAAGCCCCAGCAGCCATAGTCACCTACCACAGCACCACCATGTCAACTCATTGGTCAGACAGACCCGAAGTCTTCTGGACAACTCCTAATTTCTCAGTACTGAAATGGCAGTAGACCACACCAAAGTATGTTAGGGCTCCTTTAAGATTTAAAGTCATAGTGTCCTAATTAAGAGATACACAGTTGGGATAAACAGTCAGATGAGACTGACTTCTCAGCCTAGCAGGATAGAGAGAGAAGCAAAGAGCCTGAGCTGGCTGAGCTTGGCTAAGGGCAGTGCCAGGAGACAGTTGGAAGAGTCTTGAAGGGAGTTCAGAGCCTCTGAACTGGTTCTGTACCTGATAAGTTCAGTTAATCAGCCATGATTATTTAAAAGCTTCAACAAAAAGTAGATGGGAAAGTCAACTAAACTCTGAACAAACAAAAACAACACAGAGGCTCAACAGCAACAACTAGCTTAGTAAACAGACAAGGACTTAACTCCATGTTCAGATAATAATTTTCACATAAAAAACTGATTTTTTTTAATTCATGAGTGATTTTAATAGTGGCATTTTGTGATCTGTAATCAATTTTTTCTTTTCTTCTTTTTTATTACTGTTTGGGTCACACCCAACAATGCTCAGGGATTACTCCTGGCTCTTTGCTCAGGAATTACTCCTGGTGATGCTCTGGGGACCGTATGGGATGCCATGGATGGATGCCAGGGATTAAACCTGGGTCGGAGGGTGCAAGGCAAACACCCTACCTGCTCTGCTATCGGGCCCCAAGCTAATCAATTTCAACTCTAGAATTGTATCAACAGTTGTGGCTTTTGTCAACATTTGAAAATAAATAAAAATATTTTCAATATATTCTTGGCTACAAAAGTTACTTTATCTTTCCCCTTTTAATCTTATCAATTTGTGCTTCCACCCCCATTTTCTAGATTAATTAACATACCGTATTATTATTTTATTCACTTTCTCCAGATCCTCAATACTTCTTTCCCTTGTGCTTTATATTTATTCATTTTTGGTTTTGTTAACGTAAAAGTGGATTTTCCAGTGCTTGTGGGTTCTTGAGAATTGCATGAAATATTTGTACACAAAACTAGGGAGAAGGAAAGTTAGTTTATTGTACAGATGGTTCCAGGCCCCTCCCCGGATGTCCAGGCCTCTCCATTACCCATGGACAATGTCCTGGTCCTGTCCCTAATACTGCCCTGGTGTGACGACTCCCCTGTCCTGTCCACCCAGTCTACCCGCCTCCCGTGAGCGCTGTTCCTTGTCTTGTCCCTGCGCTGCTCTCTACCTGGGTATGCTTTCCCGGAGAAGACCACGGCCGCCAGCATGGACTAGATCCCTGTGCTCCCGCACCGGTTGCTGGCCCTTCCCAGCTGTACCCCAACACTTCCTGTTGCCTAGTCCCAGGTTTCCTCTTCTCTGACCACGGTCACGCGCGCATGGGCGAGAGTCCTGGGTTCAGCACTTTTATCCCTTCCAGGGGAGCTATCTGGGGAATCTGGCCCTGCCTGTACCCCCAGTTGTCCTGGCGGCCCAAGCCAAGAAACAAGGGGATTCTGCCCCTGGCTGGCCTTGAATGCACACCCTGTACTAAGCCCTGACCTGGCACATGTAGCTCTACCTTACTTGGAGGTCCCAGGGAGAGAGCGGTAGGTTTCAGGGAGTAGTTGGACCTAGAAATGGAGGAGAGCCAGTCTCTGGTGGGCTTCTGTTCCAGGCCTTTTATCTGTAGTCAAATCCACCCCCCCAGCCATCCCCTTCTACGTCCTGACTGGCTACTGGTTTCAGGAACAGAGCTTTAGAGTAATTCGGCGCTCTATGCCTCAACCTGTTTTAACAGTTTCGGGTTACACCTGGCAGTTATTTATTTTTTGGTTTGGGGTCACACTTGGCAGTTACTTATTTTTGGTTTGGGGGTCACACCTGGCTGTGCCCAGGGCTCACTCCTGGATCTGCACTTATATATCACTCCTCGTGGAGCTTTGGGAGCCCACTGGAGTTCCAAAGATTAAAGCTGCATTGACTGTGTGCACTTGGCAAGGGTCTTACCCACTGGACTGTCATTCTGGTCCTCTTTGGACTACTTTGCTGCTGTTTATTCAGCTTTATGAATTGGGAAATTTTTTCATTCTTTAATTTTCTTCCTACAAATTTTTAAGGACTGGAGGGTGGGCTAAGGCCCTTGCCTGGTATGCAATTGACCCCAGTTTGACCCCCCAAAAAAAACATGTTGTCCAGCAGTCAGACAAGACTGCCTTGTTTCCAGTAGTAATTAAAACAGCATGGTATTGGAATAAAAACAGACCTGTGGACCTATGGAATAGAATTGAGTATCCTGACACCCAACCTCAAACACATGATCATTTAATCTTTTATAAAGGTGCAAAGAGTTCAAAATGGAGTAAGGAAAGCCTCTTCAACAAGTAGTGTTGGGGAAACTGGGCAGCGACATGTAAAAAAAAATGAATTTGGACCTGTGTCTAACACCCATGCACAAAAAATCAGATCAAAATGGATTAAAGATCTCAATATCAGACCTGAATACATAAAGTACATTGAAGAAAATATAGGAAAAACCCTCCACATGACATTGAAGCTAAAGGCATCTTCAAAGGTGAAACATCACTAACAAAGCAACTAGAAGAAAAGATAAACATATGGGACTTCATGAAACTAAAAAAGCTTCTGCACCTCTAAAAGAAACAGTGACTAAGATACAAAAGCAGTCCACAGAATGGGAAAGAATATTCACCCAATACCCATCTGATAAGGGGTTAATATTCAGGATATATCAGGCACTGGTAAAACTTTACGAAGAAGAAAACAAACAACCCCATCAAAAAATGGGGAGAAGAAATGAACAGAAACTTCAGCAAGGGAAGAAATTTGAAAGGTCAAAAAACATATGAAAAAAAATGCTCATCGTCACTAATCATCAGAGAGATGCAAATCAAAACCACAATGAGATATAATTTTACACCACAGAGACTGGCACATATTCAAAAGAGCAAGAACAACAAGTGCTGGCGTGGATGTGGGGAAAAGGGGACACTCATCCATTGTTGGTGGGAATGCCGGCTGGTACAGCCTTTCTGGAAAACAATATGGACATTCTTCCAAAGACTAGAAATTGAACTCCCATTTGACCCAGCCATACCACTCCTGGGAATCTACTCTGGGAAACCAAAAATATGCAGCAGAAATGCCATCCCTACTTTTATGTTCATAGCAGCATTATTTACAATAGCCAGAATCTGGAAACAACCAGAGTGCCCAAGAATCGATGACTGGATAAAGAAGCTTTGGTACATCTACACAATGGAATACTATGCAGCTGTTAGGAAAAATGAAGTTATAAAATTTGCCTATAAATGGATGGACATAGAGAAGATTATGTTGAGCGAAATTAGCCAGAAGGAGAGAGACATATACAAAATGACTGCATTTATTTGCATGGCATAAATATATATGTACATATTATGATACCAATATCCAAGGTCAAGTGAAACATGACCTTGTAACAGGAGGTCTTGTCAAAGGTGGAAATTATCACAAACGTGTGGGAGTCAGAGGCTAGGTAAGACAGAAAATGGACCAGTGTGTTAACAATTGTCGAGGGTACTAATACCAACCTAGAACTGAGCATTAAATAGAGGCAAAAAGATACACATGACAACCCTTTAATGTATGTTCTGTAATCCATAGTCTGGAAGGGAAGGAAAATAGAAAGAGAGAGAAAGGGAAAGAAATAAAGAACCTGCCATGGAGGCGGGCTGGGGGAGTGGGAGGGAACTGGGTAGTTGGTGGTGGGAGATGGGCACTGGTGTTGGGATGGGTGCTGGAACACAGTATGACCAAAACCCAAATATGAACTTTTTAATTGTATATCTTTGTAATTGTAAAAAAAAAACTTTAAAAAAACACTGCCTTGTTTCTATTACTTTATTTTCCACATATACTTTTAGGTACTGTTGTTTTTTATATGCTTTCCATGTTAAAGGACATATGTCATATAGACACTTGTTTTCCTAAATAAGAAAATGAAGAGAAAATTTTAATCAAAGGGAAAATGGCATTGGTATTAAGGAAAACATACCTCTTTTGATAAAGAAAATTCAGTGAAGGGGCCAGAGAGATAGTACATCAGGTAAGGCAGTTGCTTTGCATGTAGCTGACCCGGGTTCAATTATGGGCACCCCAAATGGTCCCCTGAGCCCTGCCAGGAGTGATCCCTGAGAGCAAAGCTAGGTTACATACAGCTCCAGAAAAAATGCAAACAGAAAAATCAATGGAATAAAATATATTGTAGGCTGGGGATATAGCTCAGCTATTTATGCTTCCCTTACATATGGGTTCAATCCTAACAATGCAAAGAAAACCAAAAGAGGGGGAAATGCAATCCAAAACAATGAGATTCGTTATAGATCAAATAACTGAAAATCACCGTGCTGGCAGTAAATGGGTGAAAAGAAACCCTCATCCACTATTTGTGGGAATGTTATCTGATTCAACCTCTGTGGAAAACGGTATGGAGATTTCTCCCAAACAGAAGAGAGTTTCTATCTAAACAGAAGATTCTGTTTATTGGCATCTATCCAATAACACATAAACATTAACTGCAATATGTGTACATACACCTATGTTTATTGCAGCACTAAATACAATAACCAAGGTACAGAGACAACCCAAATGCTCAATGGCAGACAAATGGCCGGATAGAAAAGATATGGGGTGGGTCGAGAGCGATAGTACAGCAGGTAGGGGCGTTTGTCTTGCACGCAGCCGACCGGGTTCGATCCTCAGCATCCCATATGGTCCCCGAGCACTGCCAGGAGTAATTCCTGAGTGAAGAGCCAGAAGTAACCCCTGAGCATTGGCCAGGTGTGACCCAAAAGAATATATATATATATATATATATAGATATATATATATAGTGTGTGTGCAATGGGATAATACACAACTATAAGAAAAGATGAAATCTTGCTGCAACTTAGATAGAACTAAAGGGCAACATGTGAAGTGAAACAAATGAGAAGGAAAAAGATAAATATCAGAGGTATATAGAAAAATTAATTAAGATGAAATAGACAGTATCAAAAGATAACGCTTGGACTTAGACTAAAACTGAATTTACCATGCAGAGTCTGTGTGTGCGTGTCTGTGTATGCATGCTCATGTCTGTGTGTGTGTGTGTGTACATGTAGGGTAGCCCTATTATAAAGTGGACTGAAGTCACATAAGAACAGTAGTGGAGGGTCTCGGGCACTCTAAAAAGTGGTGAAAGTACAGCAGTTGTACATCAAAGCAAAGTTGTCCATCAAAACTTTAACATGAGTGTAACTGTGTTAAGCTACAAAAACAATAAATGCATTTTAAAATATATTTCAGGGTTAGGGTCAGGGGCTTCATGTTGTGTTGTTTCTGTATTCAGGAGTCGTGGGGGCTGTTGTGTACTCAGTGCTATGTGATCAGTGAAAAGAAGAGCAAAGCCCTATAGCATAGGATAAAGCTGCTTTTTCCCTTTTTGTCTTTTGACTCTTTCATCAACCTCTACCCTTCCATGCACCCTAAATCCTGGGAACCATCATACTGTTCTCTAGATCTTTGAATTGGGTTTTTTTTTGTTTGTTTTTCATACCACTTACAAATAACAAATACTCATAGAGTATTTGTCTTTGACTTATTTCACTTAGTATAAACACCCTCAATGTTCAGAAAGGCCAAGATTTTGGTTCTTTTATGATTGCTAGTGCTGTCTTCACTGTATCACTGTCTTCCCGTTCATCATCGATTTGCTCGAGCGGGCACCAGTAACATCTCGATATGTCCTGTCTTATGCTAGTAGAGGCCAAGGGCGTCTGCTTGCTCCAGGAACATAAAGAGCCTCAAACCATTCCATCAGGTCATGGGAATGAGGTCTGTAATTGTTACTGGTATTTGGCATATCAAACACAACACGGGTAGCTTGCCAGGCTCTGCCGTGCGAGTAGCATGCTCTTGTAGTCATCTCTAAGTCCAGCATTTTGATGAACCATGCGGCCACTTGTGGCCGCACGAGCTGGACTGTGATAGGCTGGTCTGCTGGGTGGAGTTCTGACGAAAGAGAAGTCCGGATGTGGAAAATGGAGGCCCTCATGGAGTGGGGGGTTGTCTGGCTTGTTGCAAGGCTCTGCTGGGGTGGCAGGCCAGGACTAGAACCCACCATCCCTCCTGGGCGCCTCGTGAGCGGCTGGGCACAGGGAGAGCAAGTAGCAGCTCTGCCCCCATATCTAGGAGTCTCTGGATCAGCATACCTGGGCCGGATTGAAAAAAAACTGCTGCAGGGTGGGTGTCGATGATCCGGGCTGTGATAGTCTGGTCTTCTGGGTGGAGTTGTGAGGAAAGGGAAGTCCGGATGTGGAAAATGGAGGCCCTCATGGAGTAGGGGGTCATCTGGCTTGTTTCAAGGCTCTGCTGGGGTGGCAGGCCAGGGATAGAACCCGCCATCCCTCCTGTGCGCCTCATGAGTGACTGGGCACCGGGGAGCCAGTAGCAGCTCTGCCCCATGTCTGCCAGGTATGACCCAAAAACAAATTTTAGGAGTCAGAGATGGCTTGTAGGAAGGAGGGGCACCGCCTGAGACTTCGGGTCCAATGGGGGAAGGAGAGGGTGAAGAACAGAGTGAGGGCTAGTCCTGTGTGCAGGGACCCAGGGACTCAAGGACCAGGGTGGGAGCAGCAGAGATAGCAGAGAAGAGGCCCTCTGGGACACAGGTGGGAGATAGTGTGGTGGGGAGGGGTGGGGATCTGAGGGAGGGGGTTTGGGATGGGGGGTTGAAGATCCAGCCCCAATGGGAATTCCACAGGGAAAGGAGAAAGGGAACAGAGAAGTCAGGCTCTGCAAGAGGAAGAAAGTCCAGAATGAGACTGGCAAGCAGAACTGGAAGGGGTTTCGGGAGATGATGCAGTTCCGCCATCAACAGTGAGCACTGGGAGACCAAGGCCAGAGACAGGCACGGGCCTACCCCAAGCCACACAGCAAGTCGCTGGCAGAGCCGGGATTTGAGCCAGCAAGGCTGAGGTCCATCTTCTGTTTCCCCTGTGCCTGGACCCGGCAGGGGCTCACTGAGATACACAAAGTGGGGAGAGGGCAGAATCGGAGGACAGCAAACCAGCATGGTGTGAGCTGTGAACATAGAAGCACTCAGGACAGGAAACCATTTAGTCCTCTGTGTGTGTGTGTGAGTGTGTGTGTGTGTGTGTTGATGGTGGTTTGGAAGGCAGGAGGGGTGGGGGAGGCAGTCCAACTAGTACCACCTTCCAGTTAGCAAAAGTGAAATTCAGACCCAGAGCAGACTATGGCCAAGAACCCACCACCACGTTGTAGAAAGACAAACTCGACCCACCAACCCCTGTACCATGCACGGACTTGTGAGCCTGGGCGCGTGGTGTAGCAGAGAAGGCACTTCTCAGCTTCACATCCCCAGACCCAATGGCCCGTCTCCAAGCATCGTGACAGACCCCAAGATCTGCTGCTCCCACAGGTGACTGCCAAGCTCAACTCCAGCAGAGTCCGGCTCTTAGCTGGGTAAGAGAATTTGAAACCCTGGAGAGAGAGAGGAAGGCAGCCTTCCTCTAAGTGAGTGTTGGGGGCTGCAGCCTCGAGAGCCCAGGACATGTGGGGCAGGGGGGGGCACTGCCCAGTGTGACCCAGCGCTGAAACAACAATGGCTTCTGGACTGGGAGTGCCCGACGCCCACAGGGCCTGACCTCTTCCCATGCCACATGGCCAACCTCCTGTGCTGCTGTGCCAAGGAGGGCAATGAAGGGACACTCAACTCAACTCAGCCCTACGACCCCCGCTTCTCCCAACAGCATCCCAAGACATACAGTAGGTTCGCACCCAGGGCATGGCCACCAAGGCCTGAGTGATTTCTCAGGATGAGTCTTTGCTGCCCCCGCCACCTCTGCTGGGGACCCTTAGCCCTCGTTCATTCGATGTTTGGGAGGAATGGGTGTGGGCTTGGCAGTGCAGATGCAGTAGTTCCCAAGTAGGCAAAAGAAACAGACTAATGAGGGGTAGGGAGACTTGTGCTCTCAAGCCTCTGTTCTCTCTTGAACACGTCTAGGTAAATTTGGTTCAGTAAAAACTATCTTGCTACACAGGGAAAGAGCAATAGTACAGTGATTAGAGAGTCCTGTGTGCAGCCAAGCTGGGTTTGATTCCCTAACATCCCATATGGTTCCCGAGCACCAGCAGGAGTGATTCCTAAGTGCAGAGTCAGAAGTAACCTCTGAGCATCGTCGGGTGTAGCCTCCAAAACAGAACATAAAAATCTTGTTTCACAGGGGGAAATGGTGGTTGGGTGATGCTGGAAAAATAGCACAAAGGGCTAGAAATAGCTCAAAAGGCACAGCCTTTGCATACTGGAGCATCTGGGTTCCATCCCTGGCATCACATGGTCCCTAAGCACTGCCAGGAGTGACCCCCCAAGCATTACAAGGAGTGGATTCCAGACCAAAACAGGCTGAAGGCACAGTTCTTGGCTACACGGTGGTCACTGAGGCCCTGGGCTCTAATCTTTCCCATCAGTCCACTTCTCCATCAGCCACCTGCCAAGCAGGAGGGCGAATGTCTCAGCACCCTTCTCTGCAAGACGGGACTCAGAACAGGGTCCCCCCTTCTCGGGTTGTTGGGGCGACGGAGCAAGGTAGCACACAGAATATGCTGTCCCAGTGGCTTCTAGCCGTTTTACATCTGTGGGCTGGTGAAAATAGAACTATTTCATGCAGCACTAACGCAGAAATGAAAACTGTTATTTATTTCTAATAAGAATATCTGCAGCTGGGGAGATAGCTCAGTGGGGAGCACGTGCTTTGCGTGCAGGAACACACTCACCACCACCACTCAATCAGATCCCCAGCACTGCATGGGCCTCGGAGCTCGCGTGGAAGTAGGCCCTGAACACCATCAGGTGTGGCCCAAAATAATACATTCGCATATTTGTGACAGTATAAATCCAGACTCCATGTGTAAAGCGTAATAATAACTTTCTGCAAACTGGCAGGAATTTTCCAGGGCCCTGCAGCTGGCCATAGAAGAGCAGTTGACAGAGTGCCGGAGAGATAGTCCAGCGGGTAGGGCGTTTGCCTTGCATGCGGCCGGCCCATGCCCGCCCGGGTTCAATTCCCAGCATCCCATATGGTCCCCGAGCACAGTCAGGAGTAATTCCTGAGTGCAGAGCCAGGAGTAACCCCCTGAGCATCGCCGGGTGTGACCCAAAAAGCAAAAAAAAAAAAAAAAAAAACTTTTAGAAGAGCAGTTGAAAACCACTAAACAGGACAATGGCCTCAACAGAGGGTCAAAATCAGGACCATGTGGGCCTCCTGAAGACACAGAGAGAAACAGGGCGAGGGCATGTTTTATATGCAGGAGGCCCAGGTTAGGTCCAGGGCACATGGTCTCCAGACCACCACCAGGAGTGACCCCCCCAACCCAAGCACAGAGCTGGGAGTAACCCCAAAAAATAGGCAGAAAAGAAAGAAAAATCTCAATCATGGTGAAGGGAAGTAGACACTGGTGGTGCAATTGGTGCTGGAACACTGTATATCTAAAACTCAACTATGAATAACTATAAATCATGTTTTTATTTGGCTTTTGGGTCATACCTGCCAATGCTCAGGGATTACTACTGGCTCTGCACTCAGGAATTACTTCTGGCAGGGCTCAGGGGGCCGTAAGGGGATGCTGGGAGGATAGAACCCAGGTCAGCCATGTGCAAGGCAAATGCCCTAACCGCTGTGCTACTGCTCCTCCAGTCAATCATGATGCTTTGATAAAATTTGTTTAAATGCATACACACACACACACACACACACACACACACACACACACACACTGTCCACCGTTTACCTGTTTGGGGTTGCTCCAAGCACCAGTGTGAGTAGTGCCTGAGAAAGTGCTCGGTGACAGTATCAGTCCAGAGCAGAAAAGACCCCCAGGGACAGGATTCAGGCTCAGTTCCGCCTATGCACAGGATAAAGACATTCCTTCCTTCGCTCTTGCAGATCTGAATGCAGAGTCTAGGAGAGCAACCATACAGGGGCAACAATTCCCTAACTCCAGACCCAGAACCAGGGCATGCATGCGGGGAGGCTGAGTCTTCTAGTCGCTGCCCTGGCACAGGGTACCAGCAGCAGGAGTGACTCCAAGAGGAGAGAGAGGTGCCCAGGGCCATGAAGACAGCTTCAGAAACTCCAATGGAGGAGAAGATGTTGGAGCCATCCCTGGGTCACTGGCAAGTCACCTGAGCTGAAAAGGCCATTGTGGGGGAGCTGCCACCAATTAAATCGGTTGCATCAAGGCACTGGGTTCCTCCCTTCTTCCTCCCGGGCCCCAGCCCCCTACTGTCCCTCAGGCCAACCTCCAAGAGCTTCCCTTCACCGAGGAACCATGAGAACTGGCCTCTCTGGGGGTCAGCTGACAGGATCCCAGCTCCTGCCTCTGGGAAGTGGAGAAAAGTGAGGAGGTGTAAAAGCTCCCATCCCTATTCCTCAGGTGGCTCCCACAGCAACTGGGACTCCATCTTTGGGTGAGGTCTCATGGGTAGCCTCACTAAACATCCCCCACACCTTCCTGTGGCTCTCATCACTCAGGATGTTTCCAAAACCCAAATTAATAAGTGGAGTAAGAGATAATACAGCAGGTTAAGGCATTTGTGTTCCATCCCAGGCATCCCATATGGTCCTCCAAAGCATGGACAGGCATGGTCCCTGAGGGCAGAGCCACAAGTAAGTCTTGAGCACTGGATGTGTCCCCCAAAACAAAGAAACACAAACCAACTGGACAGTGCGAAGAGGCCGCACTGCCACAGGAGGTGGGAGGTAGCAATGGAGCCCTGAGCCCTTCCCTCGGGCCATGCGGTGGGGCAGGTCTGTGCCTCAGGATCACCCCCCAGGAGGACAGGAAATGAGGTCCAGGAGTGACAGAGAGGATGAGTATCTGGTCCAAAGTCATCAGCTTAAATTTTCCTATAAATGTATGGACATGGAGAAGATTATGTGAGTGAAATTAGCCAGAAGGAGAGATACAGAATGACTGCATTTATTTTCATGACATAAATATATATGTACATATTATGATACCAATATCCAAGGTCAAGTGAAACATGACCTTGTAATAGGAGGTCTTGTCAAAGGTGGAAATGATCACAAAGGTGTGGGAGTCAGAGGCTAGGTAAGACAGAAAATGGAACAGCATGCTAACAATTGTCGAGGGTACTAATACCAACCTAGAACTGAGCATTAAATAGAGGCAAAAAGATACACATGACAACCCTTTAATATATGTTCTGTAATCCATAGTCTGGAAAGGAAGGAAAAGAGAAAGAGAGAAAGGGAAAGAAATAAAGAACCTGCCATGGAGGCGGGCTGGGGGAGGGGGAGGGAACCGGGTAGTTGGTGGTGGGAGATGGGCACTGGTGGAGGGACGGGTGCTGGGACACTGTATGACCAAAACCCAAATATGAACTTTTTAATTGTATATGTTTGTAATTGTATATCTCACAGTGGTATAATAAAATACTTTATTAGAAGTTAAAAACAAAGTCACCAGCTGGAGCTAAGAGGATCCAGCAGTCAGCCCCTATTTAGCATGGGTGGAGCTGGGAGCTTCAATCCCAGGCAATTGGGAGCTTCAACTCCCACCCCACCCCCCAACACCACACCAGGGGTGGCCCTCACTCAGGCTGCCTCCCAGCACCACTGGGTATGGCCTGGGTGTTCCCAAGCAATAGGGTGGAACCAAAGGGTTGGAGTACCAGGTAAATTAGTTCATTTAATGCGAGTTCATTTGAAATCTCACCTACCTGCAGAAGGAGACAAAGCAAAGTAGCGGTGGGTGGCTGGGGCTGGGTAGCAGCCGGAGACCAAAGGAAGCCCCAGACAGGCAAAGCTCTCTGTCCCCTCACCTGCACCCAGACCAACGGCAGGACAGTGGGATCTCACCCATGGAGTACGCGGCTGTGGCTACAGACTAAGGAAAAGCTGAGGGGCCGGGGGACTGCTGGGGTACAGTCCTAGAGGGCTCAGAGACGGAGAGCAGAGAGGCAGCCCACAGGGGACAGGGATGCACTGCAGATTCCCAATCAGGACCCAGCAGCAGACAGACAAGACACGGGAGCAGATAGCCAGGGACAGGTCTAAGACATCATAACGTGGACCGGGCCTTGAGGGACCAGGACAGATGCGCTGGGCAGGGGAACCTGGGCTCATCTACCTGAACTGTACAGTAAACTGAACTTCTTAAATGATAGTTTTGGTGTTTGTTTGTTGGAAGTGTTGTTTGCTGGGTTTTAGACCACACCTAGTGACGCTCAGCATTATTTCTGGTCACTCTGAAATCACTCTTGGCGGTGCTCAGGGGACCATATGGGATGCAGAGGATTGAACCTGGGCCCTCACATCTGAGTTTTCTTTTTTTATTCTTTTTGGGTCCACCCAGCAATGCTCAGGGGTAACTCCTGGCTCTGCGATCAGGATTAGTCCTGGTGGTGCTCGGGGACCATATAGGATGCCGGCGATCAAACCCAGGTCAGCCAGTGTAAGGCAAACGCCTTACCCATGTGCTATGGCTCCAGCCCCCACATCTGAGTTTTATATGCAAATCTTCCATACAATTCTCAAGAACCCATGAGCCCGGAATAAATCGAGCTTTCACAAGTACCACTGGGCCAAGCTTTGCTGGTACTGACCCCTTGCACCCCCTTCACACCGCAGCAGCCACAACCCCCAGTCTAGCCTACCCCAAGCACCTCTGGCTATAGGGTCCTGAAAAATTCCTGCTGATTTGCCTCTATGAAGGGGGAAGTAGTGGGGAGGGTATACAAAGTCACCCCCTGCCTGCTAGACTAAGACCGTCTCCTGGAACTGAATTTCCAGCTTCTGATGAGTAGCTCACTCACCTAATTATACCCGCTGATGCAGAAGAACCGGAGATCTGATGCAGACTGATTAATACAGCTAATGACCTACTCCAGGAAGAACAAAAGTCATAAGACAGAACACGAGGTTTCCAAAAAATAGCCACAGTTTATTGAGCTCTGAGTCAGGCCTGACGCAAGCCCTTCACATGTTTTTGTGCAAGCGCTTGACTCTGGGAGGAGCACGTTACATCCCACAACCAACCCCTGCCAAGTAGGTTCTGTTCTCCCTGGTTCCACAGATGAGGTGGGAGAACCAAGAGCAAGGAGGCTTGGTTGTTCTACCACCCCACTCCTGAGCTGGGGTGGTAGGATTTGAAGCTTGAGATCCTAGAGACCTGGCTCTCACTTCTCAGCCCTTGGCTCCTCGCTCCTGGCCCTGGCCCGTCTGCCCTGGAGTCAGGCCTGTCATTAGCACAGCGCCTGAGAGCATGTAGCTCTGATGACTCAACCCTGGGAAGCAGGCAAGAGAGAGATCACAGGGCCTTCTAAAGAGGACACAGAGGCTCAGATGCCAACTACGGGCAGGGTGCACATTCTGAGAGTCTCTTGCCCAACTCATGGAGACCATGGAAAGTCCAAAGAGAAAAAGGTAAGAGGCCTTCCAGGGTTCTATGAGGAGGAGCCTTAAAAATTGAGAAACTTGGGCGGAGCCATAGAAGAGCAGGTAGGACGGTTGCCTTGCAAACAGCCAACCTGGGTTCGATCCCCAGCATCCCATATGGTTCCCTGAGCACCACCAGGAGTAATTAATGAGTACAAAGCCAGGAGTAACCCCTGAGCAATGCCGGGTGTGACCCAAAAAAAGTAAAAAAAAAAATTGAGAAACTGGGACCAGAGCAATAGTACACTAGGCCATTTGCCTTGCAGGTATTCACCTTGTACACAGCCAATCTGGGTTCAATTCCTGGCACTCCAAACAGTCCTCCAAGCACCACCAGGAGTGATCCCTAAGTGCAGAGCCAGGAATAAGCCCTGAGCACCCAAACAAGGTATAAACAATTGAGAAAGGGCTTTGTCATTTAGTTTGTCATTTAGTACACACTAGTTTATTGTTATCCTTACCAGCTGGAGATAAACACACCCTTCATGCCTACCCTCCTTTCCTCAGCAGGAGAGAAATGTAGGGACTGTATTCAACATGAATAATTCTCAGTGAGCAAAGATGCCTTCTGATTGGCTCAAGAGACAGGCCCGAAACAGCCATGGCCCAGGGCTGGTCTAAAGATAACATTTCTCCTCCAGCCCAGGGAGGAGAGCCTTTGTCACTCTCATCTTGTGCCCAGTCATTACTGCATCCTTATAGCTCTGTTCACCAGATGCAGTGTAATAAAGCAGTGAGCTGACGCTAGGAGGGGGTTCAGTTCTGCAGAGGAAGCGGATCTGGAGTGAGAACCGTCTCCTGCCAGCAGGTCTGTCCAAAGGCGCATCTCTTCTGGGGCTCTTCTTATTCACATTAAAGGGGCTACCTTTAATGTGAATAAAGTCCTGACAAACAAGCCAAGGGACAAAATGGTACAGAAAACACTGGAAAGGAGACTGGAGATAAAGGACAGAAGATAAGGCCGACCTGAGTTCCATCCCCCAGCATCCCATATGGTCCCCGAAGCACCATCAGGAGTGATTCTTGAGTGCAGAGGCAGGAGTAACCTCTGAGTATCACTGGGGTACGACCCAAAAGCAAAAACAAGAGCAGAAGGAAAGGCTGGAAAGTTCTAGAACTTTGGTGTGAAAGGGGCCACTGGAAATCATCCATCATGTAAATAATCTACCAATAGCATTAACTGGGTAAACTGAGAAGGCCGAAGCCTCACTGGGAGAAGGGGCAGATCAGGACCAGGTCTGTGCCAGCCTCCTCCTCCTCCAAGTAAACAGAGAACACCGATGGAAGCTAGTTCTCTCATGGAGATGGCAAAACAGTCAACCCACATGGCTTCCTTCTCTCATTACCAGGTCCAGGTCATGTGCAAAAAGAGTAACGTGCTGTCTTTGACCTTCAGGAAAGAGAATCTAGCTAGAAAAATGGGCACATGCACAAAAACATTTTTTTTTAAAAATTAAATATCATTCAGGGCTACATCAAAAGTTCAAAGAAGGCAGAAAGTGGCAGGCTAGTTATGTTAAAATGCTTCCTGAAGGAAGGATATGTAAAGAAGGGTTTTGAAGCATGCATAGGAGTCCCACAGAGGGAAGAGAATGGGGATGCCAGTGCAGGAGTTCCCATGTATGAAGGAGCTTTGTGGGGATAAAGTTTAAACTGCAGGTGAAGAACCGTGTCTCAGTGGCTGGGCAGCCTGTGACTGAGGACCAGGTCTGATTTGGGAGCACACCTGGCAGTGCTCAGGATCCAATGAGGGCTCCTACATGGAAAGCACATGCTCCAGCCCACTGAACAATTCCGCCCCGCCCTGAGAAGGGTTTCTGGACTGGGGTCCGTGGAATGCTGGGGCTTTCGATACACCAGGAAACACAGAAGCCGGCGCCTCTCAGCTCTCTGTGATGAACCAGGTTCCATGGGGGACGTGTAGCAGTCAAAAAGCAGCATGGGCGCCCACGTCTACAGCCACACCCACCAACAGAACAGGCCCTCGAGTCAGACAGGCCCGTCTAGTGCAGATGGAGGAGGTTCGGTCCACTGTGACTCACGCAGGAGCAGGCACCGGGGCCACTGAGCTGATAAACCAGACGGGAAAAAACACAAAGCACGGGAGAACACTCTGAGGACGGCTGTTCACACTGCGGCCAGGCAGGCGGGCTTATCACCAGAGAGGCCGTGGGCAATGCCACAGATGGGAGCATCTCATGAGACTACAGGGTGGTCACAAGTTTGGCCCATCTGCTCTCCACATGTCCTGGGCTCTCCAGACAGCAAACGGTGGGAGTGTGGCCATTCCATCCTGCCCCAAGGGAGCCCCCAGCCGGGCAGGGGCCCACTCAGGGGCTGCTGCTTCTGGAGAGGTGTGGGGTTGGTGTGGGTGATCGACAAGCTGTTCTGTTTCCCAACAGAGTCCTGGAGAGGCGCGATCTCCAGATTGTCTTGTCTGGCTGGCTGCTGGCATGCCAGACACCCCCAGAGGCCCCCTCAGGTCTCTCCTTATGAAGCGCTTGTCACGTGAGCTCTTGCCCCTGACTCACTGCAGTCTTGCCAAAGAGGGGCAACCTTTGTCCTGCCATCACCTGGCCAGGAACGGGCAGCACCCTGTGCCCAGGACGTGGGCTTCTATGAGCTGGCAGGGGCATGGAATGGTTGGGGAGTCCATGTGCCGCGTCCCAGCCGTCGTGGGGAGCTGCGAGGTCACCAGGAGGCGGATGTAGTAGCCGCCAAACACCGCCAGTAGCTGCTGAGCCATTTCCTGGAAGAGACCAGAACAGAGTATGTGTGTGTGTGTTGGGGTGGGTGGGGGTTACTGAGACACACACCTGTGTGTGCTGCAAAGGGTGAACACACGCCTCATACCAACGGGGACCTCACAGACCCGAAGACCCTTGGCCCAAGGATCTCGGAAGATGCCCCAGCTGGAGTCTCAGCTCTGCTCCTCGCCCCCCCTCTACAGGGATCCTGAAGCCTCAGTTTCCTCTTCCTGAGGAGTGTTTTCTGACCTGTGGTAAATGGGAACAGCAGGCACCAGGGAGCCAGCAGCCTCAGTACCCTAGAGAGCTGGCTAGGGGCCACCAACAGCACATGACACATGCCTTCTCCCACACACTCACACAAGTCAACAGCAAGTGCTCGCCACTTGCACACACACACACACACACACACACACACACACACATACACACACACACCCCTTCACATGTGGCTGCGTCTCTAACACACAAGGTCAGGGCACATGACATAAACATCGCTGGCAGCGGGGTTGGGCGGGGGCAGGGGGTGGGGGACGTCCCAGGATGACACCAATCCTCCCTCCATACAAGGATCTGCTATGAAGACCAGGGTTCAGAATGCATCAGAATGCATCAACACTGCCAATGCGAACAGGAGTGATGGTACAGCCGATAAGGGAGCTTGCCTGGGATGTGGCCAGCCTGGGTTTTACTCCTGGCACCACCTGTGGTTCCCTTAAGTCACACCAGAAGTAGGCCCTGAGCTCAGGCCAGTGTGATACAAAAACAAACACTATAAATAAAGACTTTTCCGATAACAATTGGGTTTATTGGGCCTGGAGAGAGCTCAGAGGGCTGAGCAGATGCCTGCCCTAGGGGTCTGGGCTCTATCCATCTCCAGCACTGTACTGCACTGCTTGGCTCTCTGAGCACTACCAGGAGTGGAAACCACCCCTCCCCAAGCACTGAGTGATGGCGCAGCCCCTGAGTACTGCCAGATGTGGCTCTAAAGCTTCCCACAAAACTGGATTTATCACAAAAAAAAAAGTACTGAATGATTTCCCTTTAGCAGACATACCTCGAGAGGGACCATGAGTAAGGCTGCTTCCCAGGCCTGCTTCTCTGGGTTCAGTTCCCAGGGGAACCACAAAAAAAGAAATGGTGGGTTTTTTTTAAGCCTTCGCTTTTTAGCAACCTGTAGGCCAGCACACACTTACGCTCAATATTTAATGGTAAATGGCTACTCCCAAGTTAAACGATGTGGAAACTGAATACAGACCCTGTCCACCCACCAAAATAATAACACAGAGTGATAGTTTCAGAAAGCGGAGGGTGGGGAGTGGGGTCAAGGACTTTGTCCTTAATGGATATGGAGTTGGCATTTGGGAAGGTTGTTGTCAGTGTACCTGTAAAAGATAAATAAAAGGGAGACTGATCTATATTGTTATTTATATATATATATATATATATATAGCATAGCAGTATATATATATTGCAGTATATATATATATACTGCAATATATATATACTGCTATATATATAACAATATAGATATATATATCTATATATATAGCAGTATATATATTGCAGTATATATATATACTGCAATATATATATATACTGCTATATATATATATATACTGATATATATATATATATACTGCAGTGGGAAAGTGTTCATGGGATTTACCTGGGTTCTAATGAAAATATCTGGCCACTCAAGTTCCACTCCAAGATCTGGAAAGTCAGGGAAGAAGTATCCATTCCTTGTGTACAGTAACATGGATTTCATATGACACTTGAGTCTGGGTATTTGGGGATGTCACACCCAGCGGTGCTTAGGGGCTGCTCCCAGCACAGTGCTCGGCGAACTATGCCGGAGATCAAACGTGGGCTCTGGCACTCAAGGCATGTGCTCCAGCCCTCTGAGTTATCTCCCTGGCTCCTAGATCTAGTCTTTTCTTTTTTTGGGGGTGGGGAAGTTTGGGGTCACACCTATCAGTGCTCAAAGCTTTCTCAGGCTCATGGTGGGCCTCAGGAAGCCACATGTATGCCAGCAATCCAACCCGAGTCAGCCCTGTGCAAGGCAAACACCGTACCCACTGTACTATCATTCCAGCCCCACTGTGTACCTCCTAATATAGCAAAATAAGGGGTGGGCTGATGTTTACAATGAATTAGTAAGAAGGCTTTTGAACCAAAAAGGACCAAGGGAAATATGAGCTCAACCACTTCTGTGCCAGCCTCCTAAGTGAATTAGTTCACCCTGCTGAGCTAAGAGGAAACCTAGCGTCTAACTGTGTTGGGGTGAGGCATAAAATAAGAAATGGACAGGAAGTTCAGCACGCAGTAAGCGGCATCAGCGTTTATTACCAACATCACCATTGCACAAAGTCTCTGCTTAGCTCTGTGGCAATGTGCAAGCTAGACTCTGGACTAGGGAAAAAGAAGACGTCAGTGTCTGCCACTTAGAGACATGAATCTTCTCAACCCAGACCTATAAAATCAATCAGGGAAGCCAAGCACTCCAGAGAAGGAAACTGGTGGCCAACTCAGAGGCAGGGGTGGCTTCAAGCCTGGGCTTTTAGCCCACTGCCCCTTGCTCTATGACCTTGGAGAAGTCAGCTGACCCCTGAGTCTGAGATTCCCCCACAAAGGAAGAAGAGCAAACAACTGATCTTAGGGCTGGAGCAATAGTACAGCAGATAGGGCGCTTGCCTTGCACGTGGCTGAACCCGTTGGATCCCCAGCATTCCATAAGATCCCCGAGCACTGCCAAGAGTAACCCCTGAGCATTGTCGGATGTGATGCAAAAAGTCAAAAAAAAAGGAAAGAAAACATCTTGTACCTCAAACATATGCTATAAGGGCTTAAGCGTGATTAAAAATCCACTTAGAGCCAGAGCAATAGTACATCGGGTATATAGCACTTGCCTTGCAGGAGGCCAACCCGATTCAATCCCGCATCCCATATGGTCCTCCAAGCTCTGCCAGGTGTGATTCCTGAGTGAAGACCCAGGAGTATCCCTGAGCATTGCTGGGTGTGGCCCCAAAACAAAACAAACAAACACAAAAGTCCGTTTAAATGTAAGAGGTCATTGTAACTATTTGTCTGCCTTTCACAAACTCCAGCTTGTGCCTGAAATACATGCTGAGACCTGGGTGCTGCTGATACTATCCCTGGCTAAGTTTTACAGAACAGCTATTTTAAAAAAAACATGTACACACACTGAGACTTGATATTCATAGCAGGAAATTGTACTCCTATGGCGCTAGATGAATTTGGAAAAATAATTTAAAAGACCCATCATCTTTAATGGGCTATTTCAAATAAAACCAGGCAGGCCTGCCACAGTAAAAGATGTGACCTTATCAATCTCATCTGTTCTTTAAAAAAAGAAAAAAAAGGTGGGGGAAGGCGTGAGATTCAAGGGAGAGATGATGACAGCCCATCTTGTCTTTTAGTGCTCTGATTTGCAGGCTCTCTCACTCTGAGTGGGGAGAGATTGAGTCTGAGCTGGCCCCACCTTTAGACGCCAGCTCTTCTGACTGCAAAAGAAAATGCAAGGGCTCTCCAGAATCACGCCACACCCGCCTGTCTTCCAGCCATTGCGTCTGCATGAGCTATAAGCCATGTGAATAGCTTTCTGGTCTACCAGCACTTGGCTGTGTCCAACAGACAGGACACAAGAGAACTCTGATGCTGGAACAGAAGTGTGGGACTCCTGTGGGGAGATGCGTATAAAAATAAAATCACTAACCCTAATTTACAAAGCTCAATGCATAGATGATTCTGACAAAGAGATTAAAAATGGCCCAAATAGCCATCCACATGTTCATAGCTATGATCCAGCAATATGCAATGATATACCCCATGGAATGATCGAAAAGTATGCCTGAGACACTTGAAAGTGAGGAGCTGGGGTGATAGTATAGCATGTAGGCCTTGCACATGACCAACCGGTGTTCAATCCCCAGCGTCCCATATGGTCCCTCAAGCTCTCAAGGAGTGATTCTTGAGTGCAGAACCAGGAGTTACCCCTGAGCATCGTCGGTTATAACCAAAAAAAAATAATAATAATCTAAAAAAAGAAAGTGGAGGAAATACCCAAGATGCATAAAATTAACCTGTAAGCTTTTTACTTACATGCTACAGTGAAGAAAAAAATAATTTACAATGCCTTGCAAACAGCCGACCGGGATTTGATCCCTGGCATCCCATATGGTCCCCAAGCACTGCCAGGAGTAATTCCTGAACAAAGAGCGAGGACTAACCCTGAGCATTGCCGGGTGTGACCCAAAAAACAAAATAATAATAATAATAATTAACAATGGTCTGGAGCAAAAGTACAACAGGTAGGGGCGTCTGCCTTGCATGCAGCCAACCCCAGGTTCAATCCCTGACAGCCCATATGGTCCCCATGCACTATCACTACCACTATCTTCCCGTTCATCATCTATTTGCTCAAGCGGGCACCAGTAATATCTCCATATGTCCTGTCTCATGCTAGTAGAACCCAAAGACATCCACTTGCTCCAGGAACATAAAGAGCCTCAAACCATTATATTAGGTCACGGGAATGACCTAATATAAATGTTACTGGTATTTGGCATATCAAATACGACACGAGCAGCTTGCCAGGCTTGCCGTGCGGGTGGCATACTCTTGTAGTCACCTCTAAATAAAGCATTTATTGATGAACCATACCGGATGGTATGGTTGATGAACCATACCATATTTATTGATGAACCATACCAGATGCTCATTTATTGATGAGCATACCGGATTGAAAAAAAACTGCTGCAGGGTGGCTGTCGATGATCCGGGCTGTGATAGTCTGGTTTGCTGGGTGGAGTTGTGACGAGAGGGAAGTCCGGATGTGGAAAATGGAGGGCCCCATGGGTAGGGGAGGGTGGTCTGGCTTGTTGTGAGGCTCTGCTAGGGTGGCAGGCCAGGGCTAGATCCCATCATGCCTCCCGGGTGCCTCAAAGCAGCTGGTCACAGGAAGAGCAAGTAGCAGCTCTGCCCCATGTCTGAGAGTCTCCCCATGCACTACCCGGAGTAATTTCTGAGTGCTGAGCCAAGAGCAATCCTTGAGCATCACTGGGTGTGACCCAAAATGCCAAAACAATAATAATAAACAATTAATCTACCTAAGCGACAGTTTCCAGTTGCAGGTCCCAGGACCCGTGCTCATGCACAAGTGTGAAAAGGTTGAAGACCATCTTTTGGGCTTGCTGGTGGTTTGGACCAACTCGGGAAAACGATATCGCCAGGGCAGGGGCAAAGAGACAGTACAGAGGTTCAACGCTTGCCTTGCTCATGGCCAACCCCAGTTCAATCCTTAGCACCATGGACAGTCTCCCCAAGTAGTCAGCAGAGATTCCTGAGCAGAGCTAGGAATAAGCCCTGGGCACAGTCGGGGGTTGTCCCAACTCAAAGCTATATCCTTGACCATCTGGAGCATGAGTCCCTCCCACCTGGACCCTATCCAATGCCGGTGGGAAAGTGGTCCCACAGGCCAGGGAGCCCTTACCTCTGGCTCGGCCTCGGGCACGAGCTGGCGAAGTTCAGTGTGTATAAGAGTCTTCTCGGTGGGATGTGGACGGTTGGGCAGGAGAGGTGCTTCCTCAAGCAGGTCTTGGGGTCCCTCCCCTGAATTGCAGAGTTCACCCCCGTCTCCATGACAACACATATCTGGCTCAACCGTCGTCTCAGCAAGGACTGCGAAGGAAATAAGAGAGGGTGGACACATTTCATCAGGTGAAGAGAGCTGGGTAACTCCCAGGTCTCAGGCCCTTTCAGGGGGTGCAAAGGGGGCCCTCTCTAGACAGGACAGACTGCAGGAGAATCTGGAAGTGAGCCACACTGCTGAGGTCTGTCACTCCAGACACAAGTCTGGTCCTTACTAGTTTCTCGTGCACGCTTCCTTGCATGTGCTCGTCCACACTAATGCAGCCCGAGTCCAGGTGCTCTAGACCTTGCAGAGGAGCCAACACAAACTCAGAGGCCTGACCCAAGGCCATGCAAGAACCAGCGGGTCAGAGTGGCTGGAGCAATAGCAGAGGGAGGGCATCTGCCTTGCACATGGCCAACCTGGGATCAATCCCTGGCATCCTCTATAGTCCCCCAAGCACTGCCAGGAGTAATTCCTGAGCAAAGAGCCAGGAGTAACCCCTGAGCATTGCCAGGTGTGACACAAAAAAGAAAAAAAAACTAGCAGGTTAATGGGCGGCCATGGAGAACCTTGAGACCCTTCAAGGACCACATCTGGTCCTGGAGATATGGAGTATGGAGCGCTGGACTCCAAATTAGGCACTGAAGCATCAGGACTTCTCAGAACTTCAAGCTTCCCATCTGTGAAATCAGGCCAAGAGCTCCCTGACCTGCCCCACCTAATGGGCAGCAAGAACACTCTGAACAAAGGAACACCACCTGAGCACCTGACACTTTCCTCCACAAGGCTCTCCTAGCCTCAGGAGTGAGAGTGTGGCTATGAATAAATATAAGCGGGAGAGACAGTACAGTGGGTAGGGCCTTTGCCTTGCATGCAGGTGGCCTGGGTTCAACCTCTGGCACCATAAATGGTTCCTGAAAACAGAGCCAGGAGCGATCCTTGAGCACATCTGTGTGAACCCAAAAGTCAACAAGGGGTGTGTGTGTGTGTGTGTGTGTGTGTGTGTGTGTGTGGCGCGACACACCTGCATGTGTGCATGTGCAGCGTGCATGCTCAACATGGGAAATGCAAAGCGACATGAGGAATTAGAGGGAGAAAAGTCATCATTCCAGAAGAAAACAACTACTTCCAAGTCACTCTTTCTTAGATATTGTTCCAACAGTGAAACAATACAACCTTAAGAAGTTGGCCTCCTGGTTCAATGATGGGGTGGGATGGGGTGGGGTGGAGTGGGGGGTTGGGTTGGGTTGGGTTGGGTTGGGTTGGGTTGGGTTTGGCACATCCAGCTACCTCTGGTGGTGCTCAGGGGTCACTCCTGGAAGTTTTCAGAGAACCCTACAGTGCCGAAGATCAAACCCAGAGACTCCGAGATACAAAGCAGCTTCTCACATCCAGCCCTTTCAGCCATCTCCCAGCCTGATGCTCACTGCCATAGTGAAGAGAGCTTACCTCTTGGCTTGTCTGCATCTCTTGCACATGATCAGACAAAAACTGTGCACAGTTCTCCAGGTCAAAGTAGACAAACCAGAGCTGGGGAGAGAAGAAGCTGTGATAACAGAAGCTCAAAGTCACCCCTACCTTGCACTGTCCAGCCTGACACTCTCCAGCCCCTTCCCTGCCTCCTTTGGGGGTAAGAGTCAACAACCTGATCTCTCTCAGAGAGAGGAGAGGGCCCCATCTATGAGTTTCTACAAGGCTGGCAGAGAACAAGTTTGTGTGCAAAACTGGAAAATGTCACAGCCTCTTTGAAATGGCCATAGCAACCTGGGCATGTAGCTCAAAGGGATCCAACCCAGGGATTCATGCTCTGAGTTCGATCCCTAGCACTACTAGGTGGGGCAGGGGGCAAATTAAAAATAATGATAAACAACCACAAATTTAAATAATAAAATAAACAATTTATTTAATGAATTTATTTAATACATTATTAAAACAATTATCGACAATAACAAATTTAAATAATAAAATAATCATGAATTTATGTATTTAATAAATTATTGGAAATAATAATAAACAATAATAAATTTTAAATGACTGTAGCCCAGGCTGACTGCAAAGTCAGCTGAACCTCATGCATCCACCTGGGGCCATAAACTTCACTGTCAAGGGCAGGTGCCCTTCTGCCCAGAACCCTGTGTGTAACTGAGTGCACCCCAACAGAACCACCCAAAACCTGTCAGAGCCCCTGGGTGGGGAGGGAGGCAGGGCGAGAAGTCCTTGAGTTCCCTGCCCCATCTCTCCCGTCTATGCTCCAGTCCCCAGAAGGCGGTTCAGCTCTGCCAGGCCACAGTCCTCCATGTTAGCCACTATCTGCTCCCCACACCCTGAATTTGCAAGTGCCTGGTAGCCTGCACCCCACCCTCTAACCACTGAGCTCTGCCTCTGGACCCTGACCCCTCCTCCTGTCGAGTGACCCGAGAAACACAAGGTCCCATCCGACCTCTCCTACTGCCTTTTCCCTAAGGGAATCTTTGTTCAATGTTTATTTGGGGCGGGAGCGAGAGTACAAAAAGGGACAGGGCGTTCGCCTTACAGGTGGCCAACCCAGCTTCGAATCCTAGCCCGCGGAGTCCCCTGAGCACAGAGCCAAAGCAACCCACAAGTGCATAGTTGGTGTAGGCTCTTGAACACTGCTGAATGTGGCCCCCAAACACAACAAAAGTAAACAAATAAAATAAGTCAATGGAATGTTTATTAGGAAACCTTCCAAGTATATACAGAGTGGAGAGCAGGAAGCCCTAACCTCTAGCTACTCTTTTTGGTTTCAATAGTTCCTGTTTCACGGTTACCCTTGTTTCGTCTCTGCCCTCCCCCCCATACTCACCCTGGACCCCATTGTCCCCACCGCACCCGGTCCCTGATGATTTTAAGCACAATCTAGAATACTATATCATCACCTCCCATAATATACTTTAAGGAAGAAGGAAACCTATTTGTGTTTGTGTGGAAGCCACATCCCAGTGGTGCTCAAGCGCTACTCCCAGCACTTTGCTCCAGGGCCTCCTGGCAGTGCTCAGGGGACCATACGGGGAGCCAGGGACTCAAACCAGGCCACCTGCAAGACAAACACCTTACTTCCTCTACTAATGTCCACCTTAGTACTGACAGATAAAGAAGATTCGGAGATCCTCTGAATGGGGGCGAAGAGGATGGCCAGGCCCAAGGGAGACCCAAGGCCCAAAGGGAGCCTGTGGGGTTAGCTGTCAGCTCTGCCACGGCAGGGCCATCCAGGAAGGAGACTTGTACCTCCTGTACCTGAATCACGCTCTGGCAGCCTTCCACAGTGTCCGTCACTCCCAGCAGCACCCGGTGTCTCAGGAGTGCCCTGTTGGCCTGCCAGCCTGAGGTCTGTGTTGGTGTTGGCCTGTAAGACAAAGGCCAGCATGACGGTGAAGCACTCAGCCCAGGCCACCAGGGCACAGGCCGTGTTGGGGAGACACAGCCATTCCTTCCCCCTCCCCATCAAAGGGGATGTGGCCTGTCAGGACAATAAATCCAGTGGCATCAGACAGGCCTGTGTCGAAACCCAGTCCTGCCACTTCCGGGTGGGGTGGCGAGGCCTGGACCCTGCCTGAGCTTGATTGTAGAGCCAAAGGAGGAAGCAGTGAATGTCTGAGATTGGGTATGAAGGACTTAACCACAGCCACGCAACAGCCGTCTCAGCTATCGGGCTGTGGGTTTGAGCATCTATTAATCAAGCCCTCCGAGGGGTGAAGCAATAGCACAGTGGGTAGGGTGTTTGCCTTGCACACGGCCGACCTGGGTTTGATCCTCGGCATCCCATATGGTTCCCGAGTACCACCAGGAGTAATTCCTGAGTGCAGAGCCAGGAGTAACCCTCGAGCATTGCCAGATATGACCCAAAAAGAGAAAGATAAACAAGCTTGGTCCCAAAGGTCCCAAAGGTCCCAAAGGCCCTGGGCCTGCACACACAAGGGACTCTGGGCACCCGCCACACTGGTCCACCACCCAGACCCATAGTCATAAATTTAGATGGCCAGGTGGTTGCTAAACAGTTGGGAAGAAGGGAAGGATGAGCAGAGGAGGCCAAAAACCGGGGGAAGAGATCCTATAAGGACCCACAGTCCAAACTGTCCCCCAAAGGGTAGGCTCCCATAGGGAGACTTCCACAGGGGTGAGCAGATCCTGTGGCTGTTGCAGGAGTGGGCTCCATGAGGCTGGACTCTAGTGGGGACCGGGCACCCTGACCGGTGCCCTCCTCTGACGGCAGCCTCAACTCTGAGTGTCTCCCTCTCCCGGGCATGAAGGCCGGCAACAACACAGCTGCCTCTAATTCTCTCCCCGGCCAACCCAACACCATACTAAGCTGGAAGTGGATGGTTCTTAGTGGGTTTAGATGTGTGAGGCCTTTCCAGGAATGCCACCACTCTGAAACAGAGAGATGCCTTGGAGTGGACTTGGTCTAGGACTTAGCTTTGGGGTGACTCAGACACCCGCATCACCAAGAGTTCCCACACTGAAAGCAATAACGCACATGGTCCAATTCACATGCAACAGCTCAGTAAAAAGGTCATGACTTTAGTAATATCATCCTGAGATGTGCTGTAATAAGCAATACAATTAGTGCCTGCTAAGGGAGCAGTCATGAGAGGGGGTGGGAAACGAGCGTCTTTGGTGGTGGTAAGGACACATTGGTGGTGGGACTGATGTTGGAATATTGAATACCTGAAACAACTGTACTGTGAACAACTTTGTAAATCATGGTGTTTAAATAAAGTTTAAAAAATAAAAAAAGAGTTCCCACACTGGCTCCTTCTCTCATGCCTGTGTAACTGCAGGCCCACTGCCCCCATCTCATTGCTCAGACCCCTACCTCCTCAAACTGGACATAATGAAAACGCCCCCTAGCCCCGTGCATGGAGGTGAACTTTGTGGGAAACTGAGGCTCTCCAGGAAGGAATGCTCCATATATATGGGCTCAGGCTGTTCTGATCGCGGGAGGCGGAGCTAAATTAAAATCCTAGAAATACAAGGTTGTGGGCATGGCTTGGTGGCAGGGCACGGCCTCTCATGCCTGAGACCTGGGTTCCAGCCTGGCACTGCTAAAACGGAAGATTCAAATAAAAAACATCCTGTTTTCCACTTGATTACACTGGCCATAAAGATTATGAAGCATTTCCTACACCTTGCCAGTGTGCTTTTAGTTTTTGGGAAAAACAAAGGAAGATCATTCTGGACTTCTGGAACCTTCCGGTCTTAAGAAAAGCTAATCACACTCCAAGCAAGGTCACATGGCCAGTGCCTCGGCTCCCACGGGTGCTGTGTGACCTTGCAGGACGCTGACAGCAAGCCTGACAAGGTGAGGAGGGGGAATTTTCATTGTCATGCATGAAAGGCTTCACTGGAGGAAGAGGCCCTTGGGGCTGAGACCCTAAGGAAGACCTGAGCAGGGCTGTGTGACCACAGAGTAGTTACTTACCCTCTCTGAGATCCACCACCCTGCAGGCAAGCAGAGTCAATGACAGAAAAAAGCTGGCTGAGCACTTGCTCTTTTTAATACCAGGTGAGCCCTTTGTGTGTAATCATTTTATTCTTCACCCCAGGATCCTGCTGAGGAGCCTATTTTACAGATAGGGAAACTATAAAATAGTCCGAAAGGGGTTAAAGGCACTGGAGCGATAGGCTATCAGGGAGGGCATTTCCCTTGCACGAAGTCACCCAGGTTCAAACTCCAGCATCCCCTGTGGTCCTCTGAGTACTGCTAGGAGTAATTCCTGAGTACAGAACCAGGAGTAACCCTTGAGCACTGCCAGGTGTGACTCCAAAAGACAAATAGAAACCGAAAATTTAAGGATTAAAGGCCCGCTGACCAGAGGTTGCAAAGCTAGCAAAAGGGGGAGAGGGGTGTACCTGCTTCCTTCTCAGGTGGTGACTGAGTAGTAAGCCCCAAAGTGCCAGGCATGGAATAAGGGCCTCTTAGGTCACCTCCCTTTAAGAAAGGCCTCCTGGGCATTCCTAGGAGGGTCACACAGCATCTCTGGGCCTGCAGTCAGCCCGATCAGTAAGGCTGGGGCTCTGCTCCCTGGAAGGAGGGGAAAGGCTTACCCCAACCCACCCAGCCTGCAGCCACTGCCTCGGAGCTCCTGCAGTGGTACAGAGTCAGCTAAAGCCCGGCCCTGTGCCTTTAGCCCTCCCTTTAGCCCTAAATGGCTCAATTTACTTTTTATGGGCCACACCCAGGACTGTGGAAGGGTCCACAGAGCCCAAGGACAGTATTATTTTTGTCCATCTCTTACACAAGTCTAACAAAGATCCTTTCATGATGATTAAGCCATAAAGTTCCTATTTGTTCCTAAGAGCCCGGGCCTAAATGGGGTTCAAGGCCCTGACCACATTTCCCAACAGTCAGTCCTCTCCTGAGTCAGGCGAGAGGGCTGTGCTTGCAAAAGACTTCAAAGTTCAGGGGTGGGGGTTTGTGTGTGTGTGTGTGTGTGTGTGTGTGTGTATGCATGTGCGTGTGTGTGCATGTGTGGGTGCATACATGTACACAAGAAAAGCTCCTGGGCCAGAGCGATAGTTCAGCGGGTAGGGCGTTTGCCTTGCACGCAGCCGACCAGGTTCGATCCCCGGCATCCCATATGGCCCCCTGAGCACTCCCAGGAGTAATTCCTGAGTGCAGAGCCAGGAGTAACCCCTGAGCATTGCTGGGTGTGACCCAAAAAAGAAAAAAAAAAGAAAGAAAAGCTCCTGGGAAGAAAGGAGAGATATGGTCGTCAGAACAATGTCCCACGATTGACTGAATCTTATTCTCCAAAACCCGTAGATCTGCTATGTTATAAGGCTGCATGTAGAATCGTTGTTGCTGATTAGCAATCACCCCAAAATAAAGATTACAATTTTGGTTAGATTCCAGGCAGCCAGCATAATCCCAGGGGCTGAGCAGATGAGTGCAGAGGGTGCCGGAGAGTCTGAGCTACGGAGAGATCTCAGGGGGCTGACTGTGAGCACGGAGGATCAGGCCACAAGCCAAGGTATCAGGTGACCTCCAGGAGCTGAAGAGAAAACAGACTCCCCAAGAGCTTCCAGAAAAAAAATGCTGCTAAATTGTTGGTTTGGTGTGGCCGGCAGCCAAGCTGGCTGGTGCTGGAAGCTACAAAGTCACTCCTAGCACAGTACTCAGGGCTCCATATAGTGCTGGGGATGGAACTCGAGGTTCCCACATGTGCTTCGATCCTTTGAACTGCCTCCCTGGCCCCTCTGTGTTCTAAGCTACAGAAGAGGAAGCCAGTGAACAGGAGCCGCTGGAGCTGCTGCGCTACCAGTCTTCTGCCTCCGCGGCCAGAGAGGACAGAGACACATGGGTCACGGCCTGCATGGCTCGGAGGTGAAGCAACCCGGCCTGCATTCCGGCTCTGCCTTTGACGAGCATCCTGACTTTGGTGGTTCCTCCTGCCTTTCATAGCCTCTGGTGGTGCCAACCAAGGTGTGCAAGAGGAGTAGGTGCCTCGACCCAGGGGTTTCACCCTGGTTAATGAGTGAACATTTGCAAAGCCTTTAATAGACCTGGGCAGAGCCCCTGGAGCAATGAATGAGTAGACACTGAGGAAGACGTTAGGGGAGTCATCTACTGAACCACAACGTACTGGTCTCCTCTGGGGTTGAGACGGGGAATCCCGGGCTCAGGGGCGAGCCAGAGTCCCACCCCTACACTGCATATGGCAGCCAGGCTTTGCTAAACCTGATCTCTTCTTCCGAGGCTGTTCCTGGGATTCAGACAAGACAGTCAGCCCAATCTCAGTGTTGTGGCACAGAAAGATCCCCAGGTAATCTGATGAGTTACAGGTTAGCAAATATAAATTCTAAGTTTAAAAACAAAATATAAAATATGGCCCAGAGATGGTTACAGCAGGTAAGGTGCCTGCCTTGCAAGCAGCCAACTGGGGTTTGAACCCCGGCAGCCCCTGTGGTCCCCTGAGCACCACCAGGAGTGACTTCTACGTGCAAAGCCAGGAGCACCTCCTGAGCATCACTGCAGGTGACCCTCTCCAAAAAAAAAAAAGGAGGGAAATGGGACTTGGGCCCTCTCCTCACATGACCGCACTGCAGGGAGAGAAGGAGGGGCTTGAGGGGTGGTGTCTCCGCACATCTCACCTTCTTTTGCTGCCTCTCGAAGATGAGCACGAGGGTCAGCGTGAGGCTGACGGCGACCAGGGTCACGAGCAGCACGCCCACCCAGTGATGGCCCAGGGCAAACAGCTGGCTGGTGGAATAGATGTTGGCCCACACCACCACGTAGAAGACCTGGAGAAGCCAGAGAAGGTGCTGCCCTCAGCCAGATCCTAGTCCCCGGCTCCCAAACTCAAGGGGCACTCAGGGAGAAAGAACCCAGCTGCATTCCCTTTATAAGCCAGTGCCCAGGCTAAGGGCTGAAATAGCTTCTCCAAATCTTTGACACCCTGACTTTATATATGTCACTTGTATCACTTGTCTTCCCGTTGTTCATCAATTTGCTCGAGCGGGCACCAGTAACATCTCCATACATCCTGTCACATGCTAGTGTAGCCCAAGGGGCATCAGCTCGCTCCAGGAACATGAAGAGCCTCAAACCATTGCTTTAGGTCATGGGGGAATGAGGTCTATAATTGATACTGGTTTTTGGCATATCAAATATGACACAGGTAGCTTGCCAGGCTCTGCCTTTATATATATGTATATATATACATATATATGTACATATATACATATATGTATGTATATGTGTGTGTGTATATATATATATATATATATATATATATATATAGTGGCAGACGACCCGCCACTCCATGAGGGCCTCCATGTTCCACATCCAGACTTCCCCCTCGTCAGCACTCCACCCAGCAGACCAGCCTATCACAGCCCGGCTCATCAAGATGAACCCTGCAGCAGTCTTTTTTAATCCGGCCCAGAGTCTCACAACAAACCAGAAGACCTCCGACTCCATGAGGGCCTTCATTTTCCACATCCGACTTCCCTCTCATCAGAACTTCACCCTGCAGACCAGCCTATCACAGCCCCGCTCGCGCGCCTACATCAATAAATGCTGGATTTTGAGATGACTACAAGAGTATGCTACCCGCACGGCAGAGCCTGGCAAGCTACCCGTGTTGTATTTGATATGCCAGATACCAGTAACAATTACAGGTCATTCCCATGACCTGATGGAATGGTTTGAGGCTCTTTATGTCCCTGGAGCAAGCAGGTGCCCTTGGGCTCTACTTGCATGAGACAGGTCATATTGAGTTGTTACTGGTGCCCGCTTGAGCAAATCGATGATGAACGGGAAGACAGTGATATACATACATACATACATATATATATATATATATATATATATATATATAATATTTTCTTTTGGGTCACACCCAGTGATGCTCAGGGCTTACTTCTGGCTTTGCACTCAGAAATTATTCCTGGCCGGGGATCGAACCCAGGTCTTCCACATTCAAGGCAAGCGCACAGCCATGCAGTACTATCACTCCAGTCCCTGCCCTGACTTTAAATAAGACGGAAAGGGCCAGAGCAATAGTACAGCAGGTAAGGCATTTGCCTTGCACACAGCCGACCTGGGTTGCATCCCCAGCACCCCAAGCACTGCCAGGAGTGATCCCTGAGCTCAGAGTCAGGAGAAAGGCCTGAGCACCACAGGTTGGCCCCCAAACTAATAAGACAAAACAGCATGGGTCTGAGCATGAGGCAAAATTTGGATCCAAAATTCAAGGGATGCCTTGGGCAGGATAAGTTCTGAGCCCTTCTGGGCCTCAGTGGTCTCGTCTGCTAAATGGAGCTGGTGACGCCTGCTTCACAGGGTGGTTGAAAAGAGCAGATGGGACGTGGGAAGGCAGCTAGCAGAAACAGCGTGCCTGCCTGGCTGCCTCACCAAACTTCACGCGCATGATGCCCTGGGCTCGGTCACTGGCACCACACAATAGAACGAGGACAAGAACCATCCGCAGAGCCCAGACTGAGAACTTCTGGCTGCCTTTGCTTCCCCTCCCTAAAACCAGGCAGAGACGTAGGGCGCAGCATTTGTCCCTTGGCACCCAGACAAAAGGCCAACCTAAGCTGCCTAGGCGCAAACACTGGCTCATTATAACAATCTCCCAAAAATTTCCTCTTAGACCAAATCCAGACAGTGCAGAATGCTCCCTCCCGGGCAGCTCATCCACTAGCACCAAACGCTTTATCTGTACCCACAAGGCTCCAGGACATGCTGCGCCCCGGGGAGAGGGGGTACAAGCACAGTCTATGGGGCTCGCTCCTTACCACAGCGAAGGCCAGCCTCATGGGCCTGGAGTTGTAGATGATGTATCTCCTCACTTGGGGCTCCAGGAGTGCGCCTCCGCCAAGCTCCTATACTGGTCAGTGGGAATCTGTGGGTGTCCAAGAGAAAGAGATGGTTTGGCCCAGCGGAGAAGCCGCACCCCCACCTCGTGCCACTGTCTCCAAGTCTTGTGACTGTGCAAGGGACGGCAGGACCCGCATTGAAGGCAGGAGGGGGCACTCCAGAGCCTCGAAGCAGAAATCCCGGGGTGCAGCTCTCTCGAAGAAGGATGGGGGGGTCAGTGGGGAGGAGGTGGGTCAGCTGGAGATCTGGAGGGTGGCCTGAAGAGGGAGCCCAGATCCAAAGCCATGGCGGCGTGCCCGGGGTCAGCAGCCCTGCTGACACTTCCCATGTGCTCAGAACTGCCCAAGAAACCCTGGTATTAGGAGCCACAGTGTCCTCCCGGGAAAGGAGGCAATGAGGGATGCTCCTACTACCAAGAAGATAACCTATAATGGGGGTGGATTGATAGTACAGTGGCTAGGGCATTTGTCTTGCACGTGGCTGACCGGGGTTCAATTCCCAGCATCCCATGTGGTCCCAGCACTGCCAGGAATAATTCCTGAGTGCAGAGTTAGGAGAAATCCCTGAGCATCATTGGGTGTGACCCAAAAAGAAAAAAAAAGATAACCCATAAATAAAAGTTACAGATGCAATATCCACTACCTGACACTATTTACACAACCACCTAGGCACAGGGCACACCCAAAAGGTGTCCCCAACAGGCCACCACCTCAGTATATGGGGCTAACACACCTGGCTCTGCGTCATTACACCCAAGGGCATTGGCACAATGAGAGAACTGCTACAAACTCCCGCACAACACCGTCTCTGCTCCCTGTGCAGAGGCCCATGCCTCTCGCTAACCCGACCTGTCCGGGGCTGTCCTGCTTACACAATGCCTGTGTCCTCCCGGACAGGCCAGTTCCAGAGTGAACAGTCAGTACTCAGGGCTGATGACCCCAGCGCAGTGGCCTTAGCTATTCCTGTAGTGTGAAGAATGGAGAAGTCCCGGCCCTACGGCAACCAAACACCCGGGAAGTGGCCTGCTTCAGAAAACAGAAGCGAAGCAAAAGGGAGCTACTCAGGAACATGGTCGAACACCGGTGCGAACCCTGCATCAGCTTAGAAAACCCCAGGTTGGAGATGGTTCAAAGGGGCCGGAGTGAACGCTTTACATATGGGAGCTCTGGGTTCAAGCCCTGGTAGCACATGGTCCCCCCACACACACACACACACACCACCAGGTATGACCTTTACCCCTCTCAAAAAAAAACCCACAAATGTTTAAGAAAACTGTCCTGGCTCTGGAGCAATGCCCTATTGCTACACGCTACATGGCATTGCTGTAGCTGACTATGCCCTACAGCGGGTAGGGTAGGGCATTTGTCTTATGTGCAGCTGACCTGGGTTTGATCCCCAGCTCCCCATATGGTCCCTCAAGCACTGCCAGGAGTAATTCCTGAGTGCAGAAGCAGGAGTAACACCTGAGCATCACCAGGTGTGACCCAAAGAAAAGAAAAAAAGAATAAAACGATCCTCTGGGAGCTGCACGTTAAGAGATAAAGCACTACGTGCTTTTGCAGGCTTTAGGGCTCAGGCTTGATCCCCAACACCCCCAGGCAAGAAAAGAAAAAAGAAGGGCGCGGGTCCAGGGAGAGAGGAAGCGGAAGAGGGGCTGGCACTCACCTGAATCCCCCCAGGTCTGCAGCTGCTCCTCAGCGGCCGCCAGGTCGAAGGAGATGGGCGTACAGGTGTTGTCAACGCGGAGGACCGTGAGAACCTGCCCGTTGTGCAGCTCTGAAAGCACCAGAAGCCTCCCCTGGAGCGATCGCCTCACGTGGGACCTGGCCAGCACCACCTCTCCTTGGCAGCGAGAACCTTCTCCCAGTGAGGAAACACACAGGCCCTCCCGAGTCCCCCTGGGAGAAAGACTACACAGACCTGGACCAGCGCCCAGAGCATGAGGGAGCTCAGGGCACAGCATGAGGCATCATAAGACTGTCCCACCGGGAAGGCAAGAGGTGGGAGCCTCTGGCCACTGAATTGATCTGGTGCTTCAAAGGAAACCAACCCCAACCACTGACAAGAGAGGACTGCAGAGGAGCCGGAATCAATGCTTGGCACCTCCGAAGAAGTTCCACTCTGATCCCCAGCACTGAGAGTATGTTGTTAAGTGGAGAGGTTACCCAAGAATACCCAAGCAAGCCCGAAGCAACTACCAGAATCCTGCAAAGTAGAAGAGGCAGCAGCGGCACTTGTGGAAGAAAATAGAGGAAGGGACCATGAGCCAAGCAGTGTGGGCAACCACAGGCGCTGGAGAAGGAGAAGGTGGGAGGAAAAAGGCAGGGAAGGAGACATGAAGAGGAAGAGGAAAGGAGGTGAGAGGAAAGGAAAAAAGGGAAGAGGAAGGAAGGGGGGAGGAGAAAGAGGAGAAGGAAGGAGGGGAATGGGACAGCAGGGGAGAGGAAGGCAGAGAGGAGGAGTGGGGAGGTGGGGCTGGGCAGAGTCAGGCCTGGCTTCTACAGCCCTGTCCCCAAGGCCCCCATTAGCAGTTATTGGATGACAAGGTCTAGCTAGCTTGGGAGCTTTGCTGTTTAATCCACTTACAGTTTAAACTATTTACATGTTCTTAAGTTAAAGTTCATGCTAATGAGATCTCTCTTCTGTGTAAACATTCATGGAGGGTGTGGCGTTATAAGAGTCATTTTGACTCTGAATCAGTAACTTCTATTACTATAATCTCTACTATGATTTCAATGTTATCTATTGATTGGGCATAATTCCTCTTAATACCCACTGGTCCCAGAGTGGGACAGTTAGAATTTACCAGAAGACTACCACCCTGGCTACCTTGAGACTGTCGTTTTAGATAAAAGGAAGGTTCATACTAGTTTGCCCTCAAGTAGGTGAGGCATAACCTTTTCAGTAAACAGAGGACAAGACACTCAGAATCACCGTGCAGAACAGAAAATAAATGAACCTTATGGGTACCATCTAGATTGCATGAAGCCCATGAAATTATGTATTTCTCCCCCATGAATATAGATCCATTGAGATGTATTTCTTTATTGTCTCTCTCTTTCTCTCTCTCTCCTCTCTCTCCCCCCTCCAGTGTTTTGACATAAGAGATAATCTTATGTTCCTGGCATAATCATTTGTTTAGACCTGAAACAAGTGCTACCACCCTGGGGTGGTATCACCCTACTTTTACACCTAGAAGCTGATTCATTGATCTTTGTTGACATTACCCTCCCTGAAAATAGGATTACTTTTGGATATATAAGGGGACTGACTTAAGGTACTGGAATCTCCTTTGGTGGGAGACTTGGGCCTGAGCGCATGGTCTAAGTTCTGACCAAGGGCTAAAGGTCTTGGGAATCCCATTATTTTGGATTGTAGTGGCAGAGCTTTACCGCACTAGACTCATGAGTTTTCATCCATCCCCCGCCGCCCTTGGAGGTAGAAGGGAACTCGTTTCCTGATATTGTTGGGGGACCCCAGCAGCTCCCCGAGAAGCAGCATTACAACAGACCTAGGAACCCCCAGCCCTGCCTGATCAGAGGTGACTCTCCACACACTCCCCCCACCACCCCACACACACATACACACACAACTGCATCTCACTCAACATTTTGGTGCCTTACAGGAGGGAATTCTGGCCTCAAAAACCACACCACATGGCCAGGAGCTGGTGGGCACAGTGCCCGCTAAGAACGCCCACAGCCTGTGGGCCGCAGCCAGCCCAGAGCAGAGTCTGGCAGAGTTGGGGGTGGGCCCCTGCTGTTCCCAGAGTCTAAGTTCACCTCTAAAGAGCTGCCCATCCTGCCTTGCCCCGCCTAAACTCCACTCTAGAAAGAACTGAAGGCAGGCTTCGTAAGAGGGAAAGGTGGAAAGATCAAGTCATGTGTTCAAAAAATAGGACCAGAGAGAGAAAGAGACAGTGTCGGGGTAAGGCTCCTGCCTCTCACGCAATTCACCTGAGTTGGATCCTAAGCACCCCACATGGTTTCCCAAGGACCCCAAGAGTGATCCCTGAGTGCGGAGCCAGGAGTAAGCCCTGAGCACAGCTGAGTGTGGTCCCAAAACTAAAATAAGTATATGGATATAAATAAATATCACACACACACGTAAATCAAAGAGGAAACTGAACAAAAAGAAAGCAGACAGGAGCCAAACAATGCAGTAACAGTGGAGTGGCTTGCTCCAGTGCGGAGACACCAGAGGCCAAATGGAAAAACCACAGGCATCTGCCAGCGCAAGTGAGCCCCCCAAGGCCGGCCTGCGGCCTGCACAGTGTTGGTCTGAGACACCAAGGCTCTCACAGTCCTTGTATGCTTTGCAGATCCTGAGTTCCTGGACTCTCGCAATAACCTTTCTCATCCTGCTGCTTACGTGCTTCCAGCAGGTCTCCTTTAAGCAGCGCTTGTTTTTCTCCCCAGATCTAAACACATGGCTGCACCCTCCATTCACAGTAGCCCTGACAAGAGTCGAGATCTGGGAAGAGGTCAATGTCTGACAGCAGAGGGGCCGGTGAGGAAGATGGAGTGGATGGCGGCCAGAGCGATAGCACAGTGGGGAGGGCTTTTGCCTTGCATGCAACAGACCTGCGCTCAATCCCCAGCATCCTATATGGTTCCCCAGTACTGTCAGGAGTAATACCTGAGTGCAGAGCCAGGAGTAACCCCTGAGCATCGCCGGTGTGACCCAAAGAGAAAAAAAGGATAAAAACAAAAGAAGGTGACAGATGTACTAAGTGCTCGCAGTAAAGATGGGAGCTCGCCACATGCAGGGAACTGCAGGGGATGGCACCAGCCCAGCTACAGCGGGAAGCGAAAAGCGCCAGCAGCACTGCACCTAAAAATAAGTGTGTGGGCCACGGACAGGAAGTGTGGCTGGCGAGCAAGTCTGTGAGCAGCACCACAGCACACTCAAGCCCCCAAGAGCTCCCCACAGCTCCTGCCAGAGGAGAAGCCATGTGAAAGTGTTACCCCCTAAATGCGCAGCCCTCCCTCCCCACGCCCAGGGGCATGAGTACCCGACCTGATGCGGACCACCCTTGCTCACCCCAGGATCCCATGAGCTCAAGGAGCATCGCCACCATGTGTACATGCAGTTGTCACCACTGTGTCACCACCAGTGACAACCACAAAAGGGAAGGGGCGAGGAGCACATAGAGACAAAGAGTAAATAAAACTAAACAAAGTCGCCCTGAGCAGCAGGAGCAGAGGGCGGAGTTCAGGCTTTGCAGGCCGGAGGTCCAGATCCCGGGATGAGACCCCCCAAAAGAAACAAAACAAAACAGATGATCTCACTCATACCTGGATGTAAAGAAAGAGTAAGAACAAAATCTAACCAAAATAAACTCTGACCACAGAACTAAAGTCACCCAAAAGGTAGGGAGAGTGGGTTCAAGGGAGGAGGGACCCCAGTGGGCTGTTGGGCGTGGAGTGGAGTGTTGTGACATTGTGTTGGATGGTGAAAGAGAGTAGAAAGGAAGGAAGGAGGAAGGGAAGGAAAGAGGGAGGGGAAGGTAGGAAGGAAGGAAGGAAGGAACAAACGAAACGAACGAACGAACAAAGAGGAACGAAGGAATGAAGGAACGAAGGAACGAAGGAACAAAGGAACGAAGGAACAAAGGAAGGAAGGAAGGAAGGAACGAAGGAAGGAAGGAAAGAAGGGAGGGAGGGAGGGAGGGAGGGAGGAGAAAAGAAGGAAGGAAGGAAGGAAGGAAGGAAGGAAGGAAGGAAGGAAGGAAGGAAGGAAGGAAGGAAGGAAGGAAGGAAGGAAGGAAGGAAGGAAGGAAGGAAGGAAGGAAGGAAGGAAGGAAGGGAAGGAAGGAGGGAGGAAAGAAGGGAGGGAGGGAGGGAGGAAAGAAGGAAGGAAGGGAAGGAAGGAAGGAAGAAGGAAGGAAGGAAGGAAGGAAGGAAGGAAGGAAGGAAGGAAAGGAAGGAAGGAAGGAAGGAAGGAAGGGAGGAAGGAAGGAGGGAGGGAGGGAGGAAAGAAGGAAGGAAGGAAGGAAGGAAGGAAGGAAGGAAGGAAGGAAGGAAGGAAGGAAGGAAGGAAGGAAGGAAGGAAGGAAGGAAGGAAGGAAGGAAGGAAGAAAGGAAGGAAGGAAGCAAGGAAGGAAGGAAGGAAGGAAGCAAGGAAGGAAGGAAGGGAAGGAAGGAAGGAAGGAAGGAAGGAAGGAAGGAAGGAAGGAAGGAAGGAAGGAAGGAAGGAAGGAAGGAAGGAAACCCTGTGTGAAAACACCTAGATTGAGGAAAGGCCTGATTCAGAAGCACAATACAGAAAAGCTATCTGCACTCCCATGTTCATTGCAGCACTCTTCACAATAGACAAAATCTGGAAACAATCCAAGTGCCCACAAACATATGAGTGGATAAGGCAAGTATGGCAGGGCCAGAGCAATAGTACAGAGGGTAAAGCCTTTGCCTTGCATGCAGCAGACCTAGGTTTGATCCCCAGCATCCCATATGGTCCCCCAAGCACCACCAGGAATAATTCCTGAGTGCAGAGTCCTGAGCATAGCTGGGTGTGACCCAAAAGGCCATATAATAAGAAAGAAACTATGGTACATATACACAACAGACCACTACTCAGCCATAAGAAAACATGAAGTCATGCAATTTGCTGTGTGGATGGATCAGGAGAGCATCATGTTGAGTGCATCAGTCAGAGAGAGAGGGACAGACACAGAATGATCCGTCTCATATGTGACTGTAAAGAAACTTTGGCAGGGGATTACCAAATGCCCAATGGCAACAGAGACAAAGAGAATCACTGGTCTTCAATAGCTTGTCACTGGGGCAGGGGTAGGAGAGTTAGGGAAGAGTCAGGGGAGGGGACACCAGGACAATGGGGGGAGGGAAAGTGCCGCCACAGAGGTAGGCTGGGGGCGGAAGGAAACTGGGAACATTGGTGGAGGGTAGCAGACACTGGTGAAGGGGTTAGAGTTGGAACACTGTATGTCAGACACTCAATCCTAAGTATCTTTGTGACTTTGTAATTCACAGTGATTCAATTAAAAAATTAACAGATTTTAAGGGGAAAAAGGATCTGAAAAACTAACAAAAGAAGATTCCGTGTGTGTGTGTGTGTGTGTGTGTAGGTGGGAAATAATTTCCAACAAAGGAGCAAGAACTGGCTTGCCAGGAGCCCAGGGGGCAAGGTCTTTAAAGTTCTGAAGGAAAATATTTCCATTCCATCCTTCTGGGGTGAGCATGTATAAATTGCTTTCCTAATGACAAGCAGCAACAAAAGAAGCCCTTGTTTTCAGCAACCAAGTCACAGCAGGAACCAGTCCCACGGCCCAGGATCCCAGATTCAGACAGCTGACTGTCTCCCCAGACTGTTTCCCCTGACTCTCCCCTCCATTTCTCTCCCCGTCTCTGTCCAGTCTCTCTCGGCTGGTCCCTGGCCCTCCACTCTTTCAGGCAACCAAGCACTCTGCGGACAACCCTAACACAGAGACTGAGGGAGCTGCTGGCTCCGTGGAGCTGATCCCTTAGGAGAAAGCTGGACGTTCAATGCTCATTCCCTGGGGGTCAGTTAAATACAGATGGGGAAGTAGCAGGCAAGGATTCCTCAGGGAAGAGATCTTTTAGTGGCCTCAGAAGGGGAAGAAGAAAGAAGGGGGAGAGGAGCTAAAGGAGAGAAGCTGCAAAGGTGCAGAGCCCCCAAGGGCGGGAAGCTGGGGAGGACAGATTCTGCCAGTACCCAGAGAGACCACAGAGAAGGCGGCACGGCCCGCTGTTCACCTCAACGAGCTCATCCCCAACACTGTAGATGCGGATTCGAGTGGGGGGATCACCCGAGCTACAAGGACATAAGCTCATAATTTGATCTGCTATGTGTCCCCCAACCCCCTGATGGCCCCCCCAGCATGGCCAGGCCCTAACACCAGACTGGGCCGCTCACACATGACCAGGAGAAGCCCCAGCCCCCACCCCGGCCCCATCAAACATGGCTGCTTTAGAATGAAACAAACACCAACACCCACCCTCATCAAAAGGCCCCTGTGTGTGCCCCACCCCCACTGTGCTCCCCCAGTCGAGCTATGTGAGTTGGGCTCAGCCTACTGGGGAGGGGCACGTTGGGGGATGAAGGCTCTAGATCTTACCTGGCCCCCAGGCAGGGGTGCTCCCGCCAGGCAGGGCGCCTCCAACCAGAGAACGACGAGGGCAGTGGGCCGCCACCCCGCTGGGGCTCACGTGAGGTTCACAGGCCATGGCAGAGAGCCCGAGGAGCTGCTTACTCCCCCTCCTCTAAGACGCTGATCATTCCGGAGGCCGAGCTGGGCTTCCCTGCCTGCAGAAAAGAACACGAAGATGCCCTTCAAGAGGCCTGAGTGGGAGCCACTGGCGCCTTCTGGGTTCCAGAGTCAGGATGTGGCTAGTCAGGAGTCCATCGGCTGACTTGGCTCTGTCTGACAGCACTGGGGAGCAGCTTCAGAGCGGGCAGGAAGGGGAAGGAAACCCTAAGTGGACTTCCCTTTCCTGGACGCTTCCACAGGCTCCACAGTCTTGGGTCCCCTCCAGCATACACACGTCCACGGCCCCACGGGCAGCACAGGAGCTGGGCAGACAGCTGGGGGTTCTGGTTCTTTGCTAGGGCGCCCCAGGCAGCCAGGTATGTTCCTACTGAAGAGCCCTATGTAGCCCAAACATCTCCAGGAGTTTCAAAGACATGGTGCAAAAGGCAAATGCCAAGAATTAGGACTGTGAGAAATACCCGAATACCATCAAGGTCAGGTGAAGTTTCGTTTCAAGAGTTAAGATTCTCTACCACTGGGACGGAGCGATAGTCCAGCGGGTAGGGCGTTTGCCTTGCACACAGCTGACCCAGGTTTGATCCCCAGCATCCCGTATGGTCCCCCGAGCACCGCCAGTAGTTCCTGAGTGCAGAGCCAGGAGTAACCCCTGAGCATTGTCGAGTGTAACCCAAAAAGCAAAAAAAAAAAAAAAAAAAAAAAAAAAAAAAAAATTTAAAAAAGGATTCTCTACCACAAACGTGTGGGAGTCAGAGGTTAGGTAAGACAGAAAAGGGAACAGTGTGCTAATAATTGTTGAAAATGATAATACCAGCCTAGAACTGAGCATTGAATATAGGCCAAAAGATACACAAGATAACCTCAAATGTATTTCTTTTCTTTTATGGTCCAACGCATTGTGTAAAGAGTCTTATACATTATGCAATCCACAATGTGTAAGAGAAGGAAAAAAGAGAGAGAAAAAAGAGAGAGAGAAGAGATAAAGAACCTGATATAGAGGCAGGCTAGAGGAGGGGGAGGGAATTTGGGACATTGATGGTGGAAAACGGGCACTGGGGAAGGGATGGGTGCTAGAACACTGTATGACCGAAACCCAGACATGAATATCTTTGTAATTATATATCTCACTGTGGTATAATAAAATAAAAAACATACATACATACATACATACATACATACATACATACATACATACATAAATTAAGATCCTGGGGCCAGAGATATAGCTCAGCAGGTAGGGTGCTTGCCTTGTACATAGCCAATGCAGGTTTGATCACCGACGCCCTGTATGGTCCCCCAAACACACCAGAAGTGAAACTGATCCCCATCATCCCATATGGTCCCCTAAGCACTGCCAGGAATAATTCCTGAGTGAAGAGTCAGGAGTAACCCCTGAGCACTGCAGGTTATGGGCTCCCACCAAGCCTCTCCCCACAAAAAAAAAGAGGATTCCAGGGTGGGTAACTAATTTTAAGGTCACTACGATGACCATATTTACTACTATGTTAATGTCTGCAAGTGGCTGAACCTTAAAGGTGGCTTCCTTATCTTCACATGAAAGCATCTTCTCTAGAGGGAAGGGCTGCTGCAGGGTCCACAGGAAACAGACAACAGCATCTGAGGCAAACCGGTCCATAGGAGTAGATGCTCCTACGGTCCATAGGAGCTCAGGGCTGCAGTTGTGAAACCTGATGACACCATTCCTGGAGCTTCTGAACCTCCTCCAAATCACAGATGGAAATGCTGTCAGTTAATTCTGCCTGGTCACTTTTTCTTATTAATCTCTAATCATCTACCTTATCCTTTGTTGTTGTTGTTTGGGGGGGCGGGATCCACAGCCAGCAATGCTCAGGGGTTACTCCTGACTCTGTGCTCAAGCATCACTCCTGGCCGAGCCCAGGGGACCATATGGAAAGCTGGGGATCAAACCCAGGTTGGCCGTGTGCAAGGCAAATGCCCTACAGCTATACTATCTCGCCAGCCTCTACCACTTTATTATTATTATTATTATTATCATTATTATTATTTGCTTTATGGGTCATACCCAGTGATGCTCAGTGGTTACTCCTGGCTCTGCACTCAGGAATTACTCCTGGCGGTACTCAGGGGACCATATGGGATGCCGGGATCGAACCCAGGCCAGCATGGGCCGGCTGCATGCAAGGCAAATGCCCTACCCACTGGACTATGGCTCTGGCCCCCAAACCACTTTATTTTTTTTAAATGGTCCTGGTGACAGGGACCAAACCCATGAGTCCACACACACAAGGCAAGTGCTGTAGAACTGAGCCACCTCCAACCCCTCCTCAACTTTTGTCATCTCTAAGGAGAAAAGAAAAAAGAGGCATTTTGCTCCTTTTGAAAGAGGAAGCCTCAGTTTTCCTTTTGCCCCTTGTGAGAGGAAGTCACAGTTTCCTCTTGCCAGATGGTCCATCTCTCCACCATCAACCTGACACGCACTTCAAATTCGCCACAGCCCAGGATCAGGGTTTCTGAAGTTTTCTGGGACTATAAAACACTGCCCTGGAACATAGGCTGAGAAGGAGTCAGATCATGGAGAATGCCCAGAGATTTAGACCAGCTAGACAACCCTGTGATTTTCCTGTATCTTTTGTAAACAGATAAGAGATCAGTCCACTTGCCAACTGATAAGAAATGCAAGGGGCCTTTAAAAGGACCTACACAAGGCCCCCTTTTAACTAGTCCTGTACTAAGTTCCTTTCCACTTGGGAGTTCCTTTTCCTTTCTCTTCTACTTTCCGACAAACTTTCCTACTTTCCAACTTTTTAGTCTAAACATCTTTATGACTCAATATTTTCTTTTCGCTTTTGCAGTCATACCCCGCAATGCTCAGGATTACTCCTGCATTCAGTAACTACTCCTGATGGTGCTGGGGGGTCCATACGGATGTCAGGGATCGAACCATGGAAAGCAAACACCCTCCCTGCTGTAATATTGCTTTGGCCCCAGACTCAATATTTTCATTCTTGAAAGTACTGAAGAACCTGAGAAACGTGGACAAAGAGAAATCCACCATCACCCTCCCTGCGTCATTTGCCTCATTGTAACCTGGGAAAGGCTTCCCTGAGCCTCAGGAGCCAGGTCCCTGCCAGCATGGGGCGGGATCCTTAGCCACAGCTGCCAACAAAAGCAGAAATACCCTTTTTAGGTATTTCTTTGATGCCAGAACCAAGTCTCTGGTGTCTTACGCAACAACAGGAATCTGAGCGCTATACTAATAATGTTAGTATATTGTTAGTATAGTATGTTAGTATATTATGTTAGTATAGTATGCTAGTACAGTATATTAGTATATTATGTTAGTACAGTATGTTAGTATAATATTTTAATATGGTATATTAGTATAGTACGTATGTTAGCATATTATATTAGTACAGTATGTTGGTATATTATGCTAGTTTAGTATGTTAGTACAGTATGCTAGTACAGTATGTTAGTATTATATGTTAGTATAGTATGTTAGTATAATATGTTGGTATAGAATAGTATGTCCCCGGCCTGAGCAGCACCCATGGCCACAGAAACCATGCTAAGTCTTGAGAATACACACCAACCCTGCTATCTGGGCTAAAAGCCCCTAGAGCTGCCTTCTTTGGCCTTTCAACACCTGCACACCAGCAGCGGTCCAGAACTTGCTGTTGAATATCACTGCCCTAGAGAATCAGGATGGAGATAAGCAGCAGAGACTTACAACTCACACAAAATTAGGGGGTGGCTAGAGAGATAGCATGGGGTGATGACACTTTCCTTTGACACTCCTACACACAGTGAGCCATTTGAAAGAGAAACCAGGAAAACAACTGTATTATCACTCACCAGCAGGAATAAAATACCTAGGAGTGAATTTCATAAAAGAGGATCTAAACATGAGCTGGAGTGGAAGCACAGGAGGGAGGGTGTTTGCCTTGCATGTGGCCAACCAGGGTTTGATCCTGGCATCCCATATGATCCCCAGAGCACCACCAGGAGTAATTCCGGAGTGTAGAGTCAGGCATAGTCCCTGAGCATCCCAAGAAACAAAAAAAGGAGGAGGGCGAGAAGAAGGAGGAGGAGGAGGAAGAAGATGAAGGAGGAGGAGGAGGAAGAAGATGAAGGAGGAGGAGGAGGAAGAAGAAGAAGATGAAGGAGGAGGAGGAGGAAGAGGAAGAAGATGAAGGAGGAGGAGGAGGAAGAGGAAGAAGATGAAGGAGGAGGAGGAGGAAGAGGAAGAAGATGAAGGAGGAGGAGGAGGAGGAAGAAGAAGATGAAGGAGGAGGAGGAGGAGGAGGAAGAGGAAGAGGAGGAGGAAGAAGAAGAAGAAGAAGGAAGAAGAAGAAGAAGAAGAAGAAGAAGAAGAAGAAGAAGAAGAAGAAGAAGAAGAAGAAGAAGATCTAAACACAAAAATCCAAATCTATCAAAATGCAAAAACAAAGAAAAAATTTAGAAAAAATAATTACCTCAAAATGGTGGCAGAGATTAGGAGAAGTAACCTTGCTGAGATCACCATCTTGTTTTGTTTTTTTTTTTTAGGGAGGGCTGTCTAGATAACCCTTGGCCCCAGAGTATAGGGAGGAAAAGAAAATGAATCGAATGGAGGAGAAGTAGAAGAGACAGATGAGAAGCAGCAGGGTCCTGGGGTCAAGGGGATCAAGCTACAATGGTGGTGTTAAGGACTGATAGAGGCAAATATTCAAACCACAGAGTCAGCAACACTGAACTCATGAGACCCAAACTTTAACAGCCAAACTCAGAACGGTGCTTGTCAAAAGGGCAGACTGGGAGTGGGGGTAGAGGTATAGGAAAGGAGACCTGGGAATATTAGCGGAGGGAAGTTGGCACTGGTGCTAGAACACTGTATGCTTGGTGCTGGAACACGGTATGTCTAAAACTCAACTGTGAATAACTTTGAATGTCATGGTGCTTTCATAAAATAAAATTTAAAAATAAAATAAATAAACAAAATGGCCATCTAACTTAAAGCAATGCACATGATCAATGCAATGCCTACCAAAACACCAACAACATTCTTTATAGAAATAGAACCAAAAAAATCATGACACTTATTTGGAATACAAGATCCCAAGAGGCAACAAAATTTTAAAGGAAAAAAAGAACAAAAACAGAGGTATCTACCAGAGTAGAACTGAGCACTGAAAGTAGGCAAAAGGATATACATGATAACCTCTAAATGTATGTGTTTCAAACCACAGTGTGTAAAAGAAGGAGAGAGAAAGAGAAAAATAAAAAATTGCTTGCCATATTCCTCCCTCCATTTTGTCGAGCCTGGTGGACCCGCCCAGGAGCTGCCCTGGGGCGACCAGCCATAGCATGCAGTCTCAAACACGGCTGGGGAGGCTGGAACTCCACCTCCCCAGGCTCAGTGGACCATGGGGCTCCCAGGAGGACAGATGGGTTTTTGGGAGCGGCCCATCACCTCTGGGGGTCCCGGAAGCAGCTGGATGAGACTCGCCCACCACACTAGCCACCACCTTCGCTGTCCAGATGCTGACCGTGAGGCCCCTAAGTTGCACGGGCCGCTTGAGCCGCAAGCAGTCCATTAAACTAGTGGAAACAGTTGTATCCTTTAATGTACTGCATTCTACGATGTGTAGGAAAGTTTGGCGTGAGGAAGAGATGGAGAGGAGAGAAAAGACATACAGAACCCACCAAGTAGTTGAGGTGTGGGAGGGGGGAGGGAGGTGGGGACATTGGTGATGGGAGATGGGTTCAGGTGGAGGGATGGGTGTTGGAACACTGTAGAACCAAAACTCTACATGAGCATCTTGCAATTTTATGTCTAAAAGTGGTGCAATAAAATTTGAGAAAAGAAAATAAATAAATAAATAAATAAATAAATTGATTCATTAATTTAAAAAAATTGCTTGCCATAGATGCACGCTGGGGAGGGGGAAATTGGGGGAAAATTGGTGGTGGGAAATGGCACTGGTAGAGAGATGGGTGGTGTTGGAACACTGTATGACTGAACCCCCAAATATGAACACTTTTGTAACTATATATCTCATGGTGGAATAATAAAAATTTAAAAAAAAAAACAGAGGTATCAGGCACCCTGTCTTCAAATTACACTACATAGCTAGGATAATCCAGTTTGGTATTGTACAAATAACAGACACACAATCAATGGGACAGAATCGAGTCAGAAATGAAACAGCTGCATATATATGAAAAGTTACTTTCTGACAAGGAACTAAATAGATAAACACTACTGGGAGAGCTGGGTCAGCACATACAAGAGAATAAAACAAGACACTATCCACCATACACAAAACTTAACTCAAAAATACTACAAAGAATCTAAAATCTAAACCATAAGATACAAAAAGATTGAAATGGGACAGAATGGCCTCTACCCTATGAGGTCTTTGCAGATTCATCTAGGAGAGCAAAACACACAAAAAGCAAAAAGTGAAATAAGTGAAGAAACAAAACTGAATGTGGAAAGGAAACCAGAAATCTAAACAGAAGCCGGAGCGATAGTATAGTAGAGAGGGTATTCTCCTTGCAAGCAGCCAACCCAGGTTGGATCCCTGACAGCCCATATGGTCCCCAAGCACTGCCAGGAGTAATTCCTAAGCGGAGGGCCAGGAGTAGGAACCCCTGAGCATCGCCAGGTGTGCCCCACAACTAAAAATCAAGCAAAAAGCTCCTGCACAATCAAAATGACTACCATTAAAACAAAAAGGAACTAATACCCAAAACATAGGTCTGGAGAGATAGTACAGCAGGTCAAGTGATTGCATTGCTTGTGGAAAACCCCAGTTCGATCCCTGGTACCACAGAGAGTTCCTGAGCACCACCAGGAGTGAGCTCTGAGCACAGAGCCAGGAATAATGCCTGAGCAATGCTGAGTGGCACCCAAAAGCAACCAGCAAATAGTTAACTCAGTAAGAACTCATAAAAACAAATGACCCCGTTAAAAGTTTGACAGAGGCCAGGGAGAGAGATAGTTGAAAGGGCTAATGTGTATGCCTTGCAGACTCGAAACCCTAAATTCAAACCCCACAACCACATAGTCTCCTGAACATCCCAGAGTGGTCCCTAGTGGGCCCCATCATTCCTTGGTCCGGGCAACAAACCACCAGGCCCCTTCAATGCAAGAACTGAAACAATCTAAGTACCCACAAACAGATAAAAGGCTATGGATGTGGGCTATACACAATAGATTACTACTTAGCTGCCGAAAATCAGAAAAGATTAAAAGCCTGCGATTTGGATGCAACCAAAGGCTATTATGTTACTGCGATAAATAAGATAGAGAAAAAATAACTACATGATCTCATTCACACGCAATTCATAGACACACACAAAAAAATACTTCTAGCTTATAAAAGCAAGATGCCGAAGGGAAGAGATAAGGAGTTGGGTCAACAGTGGTCAGCTGTAGTTGGTGGTCGCCCCGTGTGGCTAAGCGGAGAAGGCTTGGGATGAGGCTTCCTGGGACTCTGGCTCCAAGCTGCCACATTCCCAGCATCCAGGACAGGTAAACAGAGCTGTGGTGTGGATTCTATTTGCCTGGTGGGTCAACACTGGAAACTAGAACTCCAACAATACTGAAAGGATCCTTCTCTGCCTACCCACCAGACCCATGTCTCATAAACAAATATTCTTTTAAAAAATACAGTTGACAGGGTCACATGATTTGTGGAGGCCCAGTGCAAAATGAACTCAAAGATGGTATGAATATTCATGACAGTGAGAGCAGAGCATTAACATCAAGGTGAGAGAGCCTTCGCGAGTGGGGGCTGCTCAGGAACCAGCCTTAACTTGCTTTGTTGTGCTTTCATTTGGGGGCCACACCAGGTGGTGCTAAGCACTTACTCCTGGCTCCTATATTCAGGAATCACTTCTGGAGGGCCTGGGGAATGTTGGCTCTGAACTCCCGGAGGACCTGAGGGACCTTATGAGATGCCAGGGAGCCAACCTGAGTCGGCTTCCTGGCAAGGCAAGTGCCCTATCCACTATACTATCACTCTGGCCCCCAGCCTTCACTTTCATCCAAGAAGATTGCTTGGGAGTCCCTTTCACCAGGCAAGAACATACAAAAATGAGCCTCTCAAGCATCAGTTATCACACACCCGTCCTATACTGGATTCTGAGCCCAGAAAGCAACAAAACTCTACAGAAACGATTAAGACCTAGAGCTCCAAAGAACTTGGCCCTGAATTCCTACTCTACAGCTCATGATGCCAGCAGTCAGGCACGATACATCCCCAGGCCTTACTGACAGTCAACAAAGCATAAGTAAGTATGAGAGCAGAAATAAGAAAAATATAATCAGACTGACAGATGAAGAAATGGTGTATGATATTTAAAAAAGGCTAATAAAGGTCTGAGCATCAAAAGAACACCAGCGAAGGAAAAGAGCAGTGAGCTCCAAGATGAGACGCAGGAACCCCACTCCCCAACTCCCACCCCAGTATAAGAGAAAATGGGGGGAAAGTCTGAAAAGAAATGAGAATCAAACCAGAGAAGAACGGGCTGAGTTCAAGAGGAACAATATACGAATCATCGGGCGTCTCCAAGGAGCAGGAAGGCAAATTCAATGAAGAACTACGAGTCAAGGAATCATATATAAAAATTTCCCAGAGCTGAGGATTTCAGGCACTGAGATCCAAGAGGCCCAAAGGGTCCCAGCACACAATGTACTCAGAATGGCAAAGCCAGAGACAGAAGATAGAATGCTGAAAGCAGTCAGAGTCTTAAAAAGGAACTTGCATACAAGGGAAAGCCCAAAAGATTCACAGAGCTATCAAAAGAGAGACTCTAGGAGCCAGAAGAGAATGATGAGATATAATTCTTTTTTTTTTTTTTTTTGGGTCACACCTGGCAATGCTCAGGGGCCACTCCTGGCTCTGCACTCAGGAATTACTCCTGGAGGTGCTTGGGGGACCATATGGGATGCCGGGATTGAACCCGGCGGTCGGCACAGGCCGGCTGAGTGCAAGGCAAATGCCCTACCCGGTCAAGTCCCTAATTCTTAAAAAAAAAAAAAAATCAATATGGACATCTCACCAAGTCAATATTGCTCACCCAGCAATATTCTGGTTCATAATTAAAGGAACAATTACAGAGCTTCATAGACAGGCAACCGCATAGGGAATTCATAGCCTTGAAACAAGTGTTGCAAGATTTAAAGGGGAAAAGATTTAAAGGACCTTCTTCAAAGTCAAGACAAACTTCTCAGCATTTTGCCACTGAGTATAACATTCACTCAAGGTGAGGTGTTTTCGGTTGCCCTCTGAAAGATTAAGAAAGGTCTGTTTATTTCTAGTTTGCTACTAGTTTTTAATACATTTTTTATTTTTTTTTATTGATTCACTGTGAATTACACCTTTACAAAGCTGTTCATGATCGGGTTTTAATACTTTTTCAATGATAAACTGAAGTCTCATTTACATTGAATATTCTATGTCTGTTCAGGTGGGAATTTTTTTTAACCTCAGAGGATATTTTATTATAATCTGTTACTTATAAATGCAGATACTCAAACATTATATTTTCTTCTTCTTTTTTTTTTTTTTTTTGCTTTTTTGGGTCACACCCGGCTATGCTCAGGGGTTACTTCTGGCTCTGCACTCAGGAATTACTCCTGGCAGTGCTGGGGGGACCATATGGGAGCCGGGAATGGAACCTGGGTCGGCCGCATGCAAGGCAAACGCCCTACCCGCTGGACTATCGCCTCCGACTCCTTATGTACTTATGTATATTTTCTAAAATAAAATCAAAAATCCCTTTTTAGGATAAAACACACTCTCATACTTCCATGGGACTATCCAAATTTCACACTCTTACCAAATTGTACATTTGTAGGACATATCTATTTTATGTACATTTCAAAATGCATTAGTATAGAACTATTCATACTAACATCTTTAAAAAAATGCATATGCCTATTAAAAAAGTTTGATTTTAACACATAAGAAATTCTTAACAACTTTTCATTGATTTACGGTTTTTCAGAATTCCAGGTGTTCAGCTTTATTAATCACCTATATGTGTGTAGATGTCATACCTCCACAGTAAAAAAAAAATCTCATAGGTGGGATATAAAGAAACCTAGTAGCGGGCTGGAGCAATAGCACAGCAGGCAGGGTGTTTGCCTTACATCCAGCCAACCTGGGTTCAATCCCTGTCATCCCATATGTCATCCCGAGCATGACCAGTTAATTCCTGATAACCCTGAGCATTGCTGGGTGTGACCCAAAAAAAACAAAACAAAAAAAACAGAAAGAAAGAAAAAAAGAAATAGTAAGGGAACAACAAATGACTGAAGGCATCAAAACTGAAGATTTTATCTACATACTCAAGGGTGAGGATGGGGAATTTTTTTTTTTTTTTTTTTTGCTTTTTGGATCACACCCGGTGATGCTCAGGGGTTACTCCTGGCTCTTCGCTCAGGAATTACTCCTGCCGGTGCTCGGGGACCATATGGGATGCCGGGGATCAAACCTGGATCGGCCGCGTGCAAGGCAAACACGCTATGTTATCACTCCGACCCCGGAGAATGGATTTGAGGAACTGTCCGGACCCTGGTGGAGAAGCAGATTCTCTGGTGAGGGGTGTGGTGTTCCAACAACTTATGTATGAAGAGCAAAATTCACATTATCCTAATTCACCGCATTTCAACAAGTGGAAAATAAAAAAAGACCCTCCCTGTGCCTTGCAGTCCTCACCTGTGAAATGGGCACATGATACACAGACAGAAACACAAAGGTGTTCTGACCAAGGGTCTGCCTGCACACAGAGACCCCATTCTCGCGTGGAGTTCCCATCTCACAGGAAAGAAAACTAAGGGTCCAGGAGGTGAGGGGTCCTGCCCAAGCTCATCTGGATGAGTCCAGGCCCAGAAATCTCCCACCTCTGAGTCTGTTCCTAAACCCCTTTAAAAAATAATAAAGGAATAAAACAGCTGAGGGGCCAGAGGGATAGTACAGGGGTTAGAGCATCTACCTTGCTATCCACCCTGGATAAATTCCCAGGATCACATACAATCCTGAGCACTGCCAGAAGTGACCTCTGAGCACAGACCAGGATGTGTCCCAAATCCCCACACCCCCAAAAAAATAAGGTGACTAATCACACCTGTATTCCCCCACACATGATCTGGTGACCAATTCTAGTCAGCATCCGAGGGGTGTATTTGAGAGGACAGGAACCATCTCCTCCCCACTTGCCTAGAGCCCAGCTCACAGGGCTCCCCCCAAATGCGGACCGTTTCCCCGTCCCAGGGTTTCACCACTTCCTCCTACTTTGTCCCTGTTAGTGCATGAAAGCAGCAACCCCAGAGCCCCTGAGTCTGCTCCCCGTGCAATTCCCGAAGCCCAGAGCTGCCTCACCCAAGGCCCACCAGGTAAACCAGAGGCAACAGGTTCCGCAGAATCCGGGAACACATACCTCAGAGCCGGAGGTCCAGAGAGGCTGCTCCAGGCTCAGGAAGACTTTTGGAGGCGGCCACCCCCTGCCCATCTCCCGCGGAGTGGGAGCTGCCGCCTGCTGCCATCCTTCCAGAAGGCTCACAGCTTTCCTGCCGCTCCCCCAACTCTTCCCAAGCCGGGCCAGCAAGGCTTTAGGGACAACCCCCTGCGCCCCGACTCAATCCCTACCCAGTCCCCACCTCGTCCTGCTCAGGGATACCTGGGGTCTCTTAGGGGTAGGGATGGCAGTGGAGTCCCTCCCACACTGCCCCCTTCCCGCCTCGGGGGTCTGGAGCAAGTTGCCGGCTCTGCCTCAGTGTCTCCACAGGGAAATGGGGCCACTGGTGTGGTTAGGACTAGGCGAACTGAGGGAAACTGAGGCATAGCTCCCAGATATACCAGAGGAGCGCTGGTGAATGAGAATACCTGAAGGGAAAAGCCTGCAGTTGCCTTTTAGCTCTGACATTCCCTACAAACTTTCTAATGCCAGTCCCTGCGCCTCCTGAACTGTAACACCAGAAATAAAATCTTTATGTTTCCTTTTGGGGGCAAACCTCAGCAACGCCTGGGGACTACTCCCAGCCAGGTGCTCAGGGGTGATTTCTGGCAATAAGGTGGCCAGAAGGAACCCGGGATTGCACCCCGGGCTCCAACATACAAAACATTGAGCTCCAGCCCACTGGATTGTCTCCCTGGCCCTGTTCAGCCCTCACTGCTGGGACCAGCACCTAGACAGGGAGATAAACCCAGGAAGAAATAAGCAAGGGCCAGGCAAACAGAGAGGAACAGCCCTTGGGGAGAGTTGGGCTCTTTAACAAGGCTTCCTGGAGCAGACAAGGAGGCCCACGGCTTAGCAAAGGTACAGGTGAGAAAAAGGACTGCCGGTGAGGGCTGGACCATCAGGACAGCCTGTGGCCTCACCCTGAAGTCCTACATCCAGGTGAGGAAGTTGTCACGGCAGCAGGTTGGGTGGAGACTGGCCAAGGGTAGGTGTGGTCCCACTCATTACCCGGTTTTTGCTTTTTATTTATTTATTTATTTATTTATTTTGCCTTTTTGGGTCACACCGGCAATGCTCAGGGGTTTCTCCTCGCTCTGCACTCAGGAATTACTCCCTGGCGGTGCTCGGGGAACCATACGGGATGCCGGGGATCGAACCCGGGCTGGCACAGGCTGGCAGCATGCAAGGCAAACACCCTACCCGCTGGGCTATGGCTCCGGCCCTTTTTTTTTTCTTTCTTTTCTTTTTTTTTTTTTTTTTTTTTTTGCTTTTTTGGGTCACGCCTGGCGTGCTCAGGATTTACTCCTGGCTCTGCACTCAGGAATTACTCCTGGCTGTACTCAGGAGACCATGTGGGATGCTGGGGATCAAACCTGGGTCTGGTGCGCGTTCAAGGCAAAGGCCCTCCGCTGTGCTATCGCCCGGGGCCCCACTCTCATTACCTGTTGGTGTGAATGAGTCCACCGTCCCACACAGCCCGGCAGGGTCAGGGAAGACTTAGAGAAGAGAGACAGACGGCAGGGCAGAGGCAATCCAGCAAAATGACTCCTACATGCAGCTAAGTGGTCATCCACCCGACGTGTCCTAATTCCCGCGGTTCTTCCTGCCCATTCTACATTGTTCCCTCCTCGGCATAATAATGCATCTTTCCCAGCTAACGGGCCGGCAGCCCCTGCAACGGAAGTTATCCCTAAATCCTTCTGAGCAAGACCTCTGCTTCTGCAGATGGCAGAACCTCGTCTCCGCCAAGGAAGCGCCTTACAGATTTGGGGGTGGGGTATAGGGCGCTGAGTGGGGGATCCCAGAGTTTGCACAAACCAGGTTCTGTTTTTGTGCAACCGGAAAGTCCCAGCATGAGCCCATCACACTTCATTGTTGTCATTTTGGATTTTTTGAAAAGCCTTGAGAGGCAGCAGGTGCCACTTCTCTTATCTTACAGATGAGAAACTGAGATCTGGAAACGAAAGTTCACACTGAAGGTCAAGGAGCAGTTCTGGGACTGGGCCAGTACCGGGCCGGCACCCTTGTCCTCGGCCCGTCCTCGGGCGGGCAGGGTCGGCTACCTGGGGTGGGCCAGAAATCCCCCGCCGTGCCCTGGAGAGCGGCTCCCACGAAGGCCCAGCGCGTGGCGGAGGAGCCCCCCAAGCGCTCGGATCCCCAAAGACGTGCTTCCCCCGCGCTGAGCCCCAGAACCCCCGACCAGGCCAAGCGGCGCCTGGAGCAGCGCGGCGGCCTGAGCCCGCGCACGGACACGCGGCAGCGCGCCCCGAACCTGCGCACGGACACGCGGCAGCGCGCCCCGGGCCCGCGCACACTCACCCGGCCGCGGCGTCCCCGGGAAGCGGAGAATGGGGGGCCCCCCGCCGCCCCTCGGCGCAGCAGCCGCCGCCGCAGCCGCCTCCGGACAGCGCCGCCCGCGCCGCCCTCCCGGCCCCGCCCCTGGGGCCCAGGCGGCCCCGCGAGGTCCGCGCACCCAGGGGTACCCGCTGCCAGGCTCTGGTCGGCGGAGCCCCGCCGGGACCCCCGCCTTCGTCAGCCAGGGTTCCTCCAGGGGCGCCACGTGCAAGCGCGAGTCTGGGGCGCGCTGGGGACCCCGCGCCCCGACCGCCGCCCCGCCCCGCCGGTCCCGCCCCTGTCTGAGCTGAGGCTGAGTGTCACCTCCTGGTCCAGCCCCCCGGCCAACAGTCACGGGATAGGGGTGGGGTGGGGGAGACGTGGAGGGAGGAGAGGAGGGAGGGAAAGCAATATTGGGGACCAAAAGTTTCTCAGGAGTATGGTAAGAGACAGCGTCCACTCCTGCAAAAAAAACCCAAGGTCGGGATAGTCCCCTGGACGAAACAGCAGAGCTCTTAGAATATAACTGGGCATCAAACATGACCGAGGAAGGATAAATTAGAGTACAGGGCAAGCAAATATATGCCCAGAAAAGGGTAGAATAGAAGTCTAGGGCCGGAGAGATAGTGCAGCAGGGAGGGCACTTGCCTTACACGTGACCGACCTGGGTTCGAACCCCAGCAGCCCATATAGTCCCCTGAGTACCACCAGGAGTAACCCCTGAGCACTGCCCCGTGTGGCCCCAAAATCAAAACCAAACCAGTTTAGGTTTTTCTAGATGGAGTGCCCAGCACCCACAAAAATGGACTAGGAAAGTGTCCCAAGCTTACTCTAAGGGCGCCGCTCCACAGGTGGGGGCCAGTCTCTGCTCTCCATGGGCTTGTTGAATATTGCTGTGGTTACCGGCTGTCTTTAATGCCTCAGTCACCCAGATAATGAGACCCAGGATGGGGAAGCGATATTTTATTGAATAAATGCCAGTCTCCGTGCAGGCTATGGCTGCCCAGACAGCCCTAAGGCCCTAAAGCTTGGACAGTCCATGTGAGTGTGTTTCTCATTCCGCATGAAGTGGAAAGAACTAATCCAATTGTGTTGCAGTACACTGCTGCCCAGAGCCTCTGCATCTGGCCTGGAGTTGCCTCCTGCAGGTCACTTTGTAGATCAGAGGAGGATAGTTTGAATGTGGCAGTTCATCTGACCATGTATTCTATTCTGCTGGTATAAATATTCCCTCATGCTGCCACAATCATCATGGGACTAGCTGGATCTTACCGGTATATTTGTTTGGCCACGTTGGATCTCTAAGTAATTAGATCAGAGAGAAATGCTGTTTGCCTCCAAGCAAGCATGGCTCCCTGATAACTCAAAGGCTAATATACAGAATAACCATGAAGTAAAGATTCTTGTGAAGACTTGGAGAAATATATAACTAGCTATAGAATATCCCTTGGTACAGATGCATGCCTTTGTATTCTGAGATACAGTTCATCTCAGATACCCCTCCTCCACTCCACCCTGCAGGGACACTTCCAAAGCAGATCTTGGCTGGGCTACATTAACGTCTCAAAAGGCCCTAGGTGAGGTCCTGGGAGAAATTACCTGAGGGGATTTGACCCTGACAGCTTTCTGTTGAGTGGGCGGTCTGTTTGCAGGAATATAAAACTGTATCACTGTATCACTATCACTATCTTCCCGTTCATCATCGATTTGCTCGAGCGGGCACCAGTAACATCTCCATATGTCCTGTCTCATGCAGAGTAGAGCCCAAGGGCACCTGCTTGCTCCAGGAACATAAAGAGCCTCAAACCATTCCATCAGGTCATGGGAATGAGCTCTATAATTGTTACTGGTATTTGGCATAACAAATACGACACGGGTAGCTTGCCAGGCTCTGCCGTGGGTAGCATACTCTAGTAGTCATCTCTAAATCCAGCATTTATTGATGAACTGCACGGGGCCGAAGTAGGCCGCGCGAGGCGGGCTGTGATAGGCTGGTCTGCTGGGTGGAGTTCTGACGAGGGGAAGTCCGATGTGGAAAATGGAGGCCCTCGTGGAGTGGAGGCTTGTTGAGAGGCTCTGCTGGGGCGGCGGGCCAGGGGCTAAAACATGCCATCCCTCCCGGGCACCTCGTGAGGCTGGGCACAGGGAGAGCCAGTAGCAGCTCTGCCCCATGCCTGTGAGTTGTCATAAAACTGTACCGCTTTCTTTCTCCAGCTCTTTTGGCGCTCTCTTTCTTTCCTCTTCGTCCTCTCCTCTCTGTTCTTCCCTCTGGACCTTAACACATGATGGCAGCCATCTTGGCCCACCCGTGGCTGGGACCCAGCAGGAACCCTAAATTCAGGGTTTACCAATTGCTGATATGTGCCAGAACCTGTTAATGTAAAGCATCATAAAACTTTGCTGGATTCTTGGTTCTTTCTCTGTCCACCAGCCGCCAGTCCCCTGGAGCAGAAGGGGGACCCCTACACACCCTGCTCCCGGATTTTGTCGGGGTGCCCACCAGCATACCCCAACATGATTGGGTTAGGAATTCTGGAGCTGGGGTCAGGGTCCTACCTGGAGCGCGGAACTGGTTCTCTCTGCTTTGTAGCTTGGTATCGGAGAAATGGTTCACCTCACCATGCCTTCATTCGTGTTAAAAAAAAAAAAAAAAGTCAACACAGGGCCGGAGCGATAGCCCAGCGCATAGGGCGCTTGCCTTGCACGGCCAGCCTATGCTGGCCTGGGTTTGATCCCGGCATCCCATATGGTCCCCTGAGAACTGCCAGGAGTAATTCCTGAGTGCAGAGCCAGGTGTAACCCCGGCGTTGCTGGGTGTAACCCAAAAAAGCAAAAAAAAAAAAAAAAGTCAACACAGCTCTCTGGGTTTTGTAAAACTGTTATGAAATAGAATATGTGACTTGTTCTCAATCCCAGACACAGCAACTGGCAGTCACGCCCCCAGTCCCCCACTATCACTCAAGATTTCAGAACGTCCAACCCCACCCCCCCACACACACACACCAGGAAGCACCAATCTTGTGCAACTTTTCACACACAGAAGGAAGGGAGGGCAGCCCCTCCAGGCTGCAAGCACCCTGAGCCATCCTCGGTGGGGCACAGAACCTTAGCATTCACCTCAGGCCAGAACTCCCAGCTCCAGTTCTTTTAAGGGAATCATAAGCTCCACGCGCAGCCAGCATTCCTCTCAGGGGACTTGCAGAGTCTGAACATGGATGCAATTTTTATTTCAACAGATACTGCCAAATGGCCTCTCAGGCCAAAGTCTCTGCTGGCTGCTGGCTCTGCCGAAGGCCAAGACCGGCGCAGGGGTGGCAGTGCGCAGTGACTGGGAGCTGGGCAGCAGATGGGCGCATGCAGGGATGCTGGCAGCCAGATGCTCACAATGAACGAGTCCTTTATCCACAGCCAGCTCATGCGGAGCCTCTGGAGTGCCAGGCCTGGTGCTGGGCGGTCCTGAGCAACTCACCCAAGATCTTCATTTAGTCTTGCCTAACTTCCCTCCAGAAGCCCCACCTGGGATGTGGGGACAAGAGACACAGGCGGGAGCTTGCCACGCGCGACACTCAGGGTACTGAGAGGCTCATTTGACCTGCATCTCTCCATCCAAGTCCTCGCTCCCCTGACACCCAGATACACTGTCCTGCCTGTTGGGCCCCTGTGCCCCCTGCCAGGCCTGCCAGCAGCGGCCCACATGTCACGTCAGGCTCCTTCAGGAGGGGAGGGTCCAGATGAGGAACTGGCCTTTGGAACTGGCTGGCCAGGCTCCATGCTTACAGGCCTGGGACCCAACCCAGGTTGGGGGCAGGGGCCTCACATGAGGGCCTGAAAGATGGGAGGAAGAGGAGGCTCCATGTAGACTGGAGAAAAGCAAACAAACTGCAGTAGAAGGGCAGAGCATAGTACAGAGGGTAGGGCAATAGCACAGCAGGTAGGGCAAGACTACAGCCAGTAGGGCAACAGGACAGCCAGTAGGGCAACAGGACAGCCAGTAGGGGCAACAGTACAGCCAGTGAGGCAACAGGACAGCCAGTAGGGCAACAGTACAGCCAGTGAGGCAACAGGACAGCCAGTAGGGCAACAGTACAGCCAGTAGGGCAACAGTACAGCTGGGGGGCCAGAGCGATAGTCTAGCAGGTAGGGCATTTGCCTTGCATGCGGCCAGCCTATGCCGGCCCAGGTTCGATCCCAGGCATCCCATATGGTCCCTGAGCAATGCCAGGAGTAATTCCTGAGTGAAGAGCCGGGAGTAACCCCCTGAGCATTGCCGGGTGTGACCCAAAAAGCAAAAAAAAAAAAGTACAGCTGGTAGGGCAACAGTACAGCTGGTAGGGAAACAGCACAGCCAGTAGACAATAGGACAGCCAGTAGGACAACAGTACAGCAGAGGGCAGAGAGACAGTACAGTGGGAAGGGTATTTGCCTTATATGGGACCAAGCTGGATTCCATCTCCGCATCCCATATGGTGCTCTGAGCACCACCAAGAGAAATTCCTGAGTGAAGAGACAGGAATAACCCCTGAGCATAGCCAGGTGTGACTCAAAATGCAAAAAAAAAGTACAGTGGGTAGGGCAACAGTACAATAGGTCAGGCAACAGTACAACAGGTCGGATAACAGTAGAACAGGCCGGGTAACAGTACAACAGGCCGGGTAACAGTACAACAGGCCGGGTAACAATACAACAGGCCGGGTAACAGTACAACAGGCCGGGTAACAGTACAACAGGCGGGTAACAGTAAAACAGGCCGGGTAACAGTACAACAGGCCGGGTAACAGTACAACAGGCCGGGTAACAGTACAACAGGTCGGGTAACAGTACTACAGGCCGGGTAACAGTACAACAGGCCGGGTAACAGTACTACAGGCTGGGTAACAGTACAACAGGCCGGGTAACAGTACAACAGGTCGTGCAACAGTACAGCAGGGAGGGCAATGGTAAAGTGGGTAGGGGGTTGCTTGACTTGCATACAGCTGACCCAAGCCAATTCCTCGGCATCCCAGGTGGTCCCCAAGCCTTCCAGGAGTCGTTCCTGAGCACAGAGCTAGGAGTAATTCCTGAGCCAGGTGTAGACCCCCAAAACTTACCAAAAATAGAAAAAGCAGTGAGGCCAACTTCAGGGAGTGGTGAGATGCAGTCATCAGGCTCCCTGTGGGG
>JAJIBD010015572.1:0-21844 GCA_021461705.1 Cryptotis parvus | reverse complement strand
AAATATCGCAACCTAAAATATCTTCAATTTTAGGTTCACTATGTCCCCTTTTGCTCAGGAGTTCAGATCAGAAGGTGAGAATGGTGCTGTCTCACTGCAGACCCCACACTGCAGAGTTGGCGACCAGGTGGAGGACTATATGGTACTTTTAGGAGATATAAAAGGAGCTTCATTTATTGCCACTAGCCATATTGGGATAATATCTGTATGCTTACAGAAGCCAAATCAGAGAATATTGGAATTGACTGATCAATTAGCTATCTAATACAATAATATTTCTAGAGTATGTTGGGTAGGGGCTGGAGTGATAGCACAGCGGGTAGGGCATTTTGCCTTGCGTGCCAGTGACCCATGTCTGATCCCTGGCATCCAATATGTTCCCTGAGCACTGCCAGGAGTGATTACTGACTACAGAGCCAGGAGTAACCCCTGAGCAATGCTGGATGTGACCCAAAAAGCAAATAAAAATAGAGTATGTTGAGTATTTCATATATATATATATCTTATAATCAAATTACATTATACATCATATAATTAAATTTTACCAAAGATAGAGAACTCAGAACTACCCTAGTGTGGCTCTATAGGTGAGAAAGTCCTCTTTAAAATTGATCTGAAAATATTTATATCCGTGAGAGGTTCTGGGAGAACGTTTTTTGTTTATGTGGTGCCAGGACTCAACCTTAGACCCATGTGAGGCATGTGCCCTAACCACTGGGCCACACCCCTGGTCCTCTTTTGGTTCTGAACTTAACGTCTCCTCTAAGTGGAATCTGCTTCTGATATCTAGAGCGGGAGTAAGTCTAATAATACCTAAGTTATGAGACGGTTGCAAAAATCAAGTTAGTATGTATATATGTGTGTGTACATAGGTACATGCATTGATTTGTGTGCATGGATACATGTAGATACACACATACATACATATGACAATGTATACACATGTCATATCCTTATATATTCATTCATATGTAGAGAATGCATGAGAGAACAAGTTAACACCTAAAAGAAAATAAAATGCAGCTATTATTATTCCTGGCTCTGCGCTTCAGGGATTACTCCTAGCAGGGACCATATAGGGTGCTCAAGATCAAACCTGAGTCACCCAGAGTACAAGGCAGGCGCCCTACCTATTGGACTCTCTCTCTCTCTGACCTCAGAGCACATCTGGTATATGCTAGGTCCTAGGTTTGATCCCTTGGGGTGGCATGACACCCTCACCCCAGCGCCACCTGCAGAGGCCCCACAATAACAAAACTGAGAATCTCAGACTCTGAGAGAGGAGTGTCTGGGTTTGAGTAGGACTTCCTTTTCTGCTTGTAACACTGGGCAAGTTGCTTTTAAGTTCATTATGTCCCAGCTTCCCTTCCACTTCTGCAAAGCACAAGGTAGTAATAGTTGTCTAAAGAGCTCGAAACGACTGCATAGTGAATGCTCAATAAAAGCTAATTCGCACCATCAGTAAACAGCACCCTATGTGTGGCAAACTTCCAGTCTGGGAAGACGTGGACAATGTCTTCCAATTCTGACTTGCAGCACCTCATGAGGAGCCTGATCTCTGCATTCAGAAGACTGGCGTGTGCCACGCTTGTCCCTTTAGGAACTTCCTTATTGCCAAGAATATCGTCTCCAGTGGACTTGGAAATTCGCGAGCCTGGAACTGCTCTCGTTGCCCCAGGTGTCCTGGCGGTGACTCTGCAGCGTCTCATGAAATTTGGTCCTGCCCACTGCCCAAAAGTCCCCAGAGTACGTGTGGCAGGCTCCTGTCGGCCAGTCTCTGGAGGACTGATTCCTGTATACTCGTTTTCTCTAGCCCAGGAGACAAGAGCGAGAAATGTGCCACCCTCCTAGAGAGCAGGAAAGAAAGACGAAGAATCTTGGAGTCCCTGGCCCCGCCCTGAGGGTCCCACAATTCAGGCATGTCTTGGAAGCGGTTCTCAGGAGTCTGTCTCAAGTCCTTAGGGGCAAAGGGAAAGTGTATGTGGGGAGGATGTCCCAGAAGCTACACGAATTTTTTCGTGGACGAGGGGTGCGAGGGTGCGTCTGGGTAACTAATGGCAACTGGGCGGGGGTGAGCCCACTCTGCGGGTGTTCTCGGCCGGAGAAAACTACGATTCCCAGGATGACCCGCGGCTCGGCTCAGCTCTTCCGCCCGCCTATTGGCGGGCCGTGCAGCCAGCAGCGAAGCTGATTGGCCGCGGCGGTGCGGGGGCTCCCCGCTAGCAGGTTAGTAGGCGCCGCCGGCAGCGGACGTTGCCCGGGCGCGGGCCGGGCGGGGTAGAGGCAGGAGGAACCCGGCTCGCCATTCTGGAAACGGCCGGGCGCTGCCTCCGTAGCGTGGCCGCCGGCTGCGAGGCGCGGGGCGGGGGCGGAGACTGCGTGGCGCAGGCGCGCTGCTGGCTCCTCCTGGGTCCCCAGACAGCTGGAGGAGATAAACAGAAGAGGAGGAGGGAGGGGTGCGTGTGAGAGAGCGCGCGAGGGAGTGTGAGTGTGTGTGAGCGCGGGTGTGAGGCGGTGCGCAGGGGGCGGGCGGAGGCGCTGTCCTGCCGCGGTCAGGCGCCGGCCGAGGAGCATGGGAAGGGGCTAGAGCTGCCCGGGCCCCCCCCCCCCTCCCCGGGATCCGCGGCCCCCTCCCGGGAGAGGGGCTGGGCCCCCGGACGGACATGGGCTCCTGAAGTTGCACCGCCGCTGGTCCTGGGAAGAGGCCTGACAGGTACGGGGGGAGCCTCGGCCGCCCCCTGCCCTCGCGGGCGCCGGGGCGAGGAAGGGCTCCGCAGTGCCGGCACCGGGCCGCCCCGCTGCGGGCCGGCCCCTGCCACGCCGGCCCGGGAGCCGGAGCCCGCCCGCGCTGGGGTCCCGGGCTGTCCCGGGCAGGGGCAGGCCTCGCCGGTGCCGAGGGCGGCGTGGGTCGGGGGCCAGGTGGGGCGGCGAGGGCCGCCCTGCGGCGGGCGGGGAGGCGTCCCACCGCGGGACTTCTTTGCGGAGTTTTTGTTTGACATCTGATCTGGCGCGGGATCGCGGGACGCTGGGGGCAGGTGGAAGCGCCGGAGTGCGCCGGCGACCTGCTCGCGCTCTGCGTGGCGGCGTCGGTCCGTCCCCCGGCTGCTCTCGCCGCTCTCTGAACTCGGCGCCGCGGATTCTGGCAGCGGCACATGCCTTCAGTGGCCCGTTCTGGCACCGGGCTGTACTCTGCCAAGGTGTTTCCAGCGGGCGACTTTAGCGCCCGTACCAAGGCCCTTGTGGGCACCGGATCCTCTAAGGGCGAATAGGAAGAGTGGAGCGGAGAGACTGCTAGCTGCAGTGGGTCGCCCGAAGCTGCTGGGTGCCCTCTGGTTCTCCTCTGCAGGTGTCCACCAGGGTCTCGGTAAATGAGCGCTGGGGACCTAGGGCGAAAGTCTAGAGGGACTTTCTTGGACTTCTCGGGGTGGTGGCAGAGCGCGTTTAAAGTTCTTCTCCCCAGTTTGAGTTCAGAAGCTTCTCCATCCTTGCCAGCCCCAGGTAAATGACCAGGGTGCAGTGGCGTGGTTAAGTGTACCTGCCTTTTGACAAGCCTGTATCCGTTTTGAGGACACTCTTCTGAGGACGCCTCCTGACTCAGTGCCAGGTTTTTGTGTTAGCGCTTTTCCGTGCCTCCTGGAGTGGCCAGCCTCTGCCCACTGAGGGTAAGGAACTACTCCAGGCTGTTTCTGTTTTGAGTTCTAGCTGTTCTTTCTTTGCCTATTGTAAGACTTTGAAATGAATCTTGGCTGTTGAGTCTATTGACCTGGTCCTTTATCACAACCCAGGAGTAACTAGTAGGCTGCATGTCAGACCGGCAGTAATAGCAGTGGGTTTGCTACTACTGCTGGTATGTAGGAAACTACCTTTTCTGCTATATTTGGTGATCATGTTACCATCTTCCCTCTTTTGAGCTCTTTTGAGGCATTTACGTTCAAGTGACATCTCAATTTGTAGAAGCACTTTGAGTCAACTCTGCAGTGTTTGAACAACAGTCTTTCATCTCTACCTGTAATTCTTCCAGGGGAAAATATGTGTAATGATTGTGATAACAGTGATTGTTTCCGTTTTGCTTTTGCGGGGGTGCTGCCCTGGCTGTGCTCAGGGTCCACTCCTGGTTACTCCTGGGGGTGCTTAGAGACTGCCGTGCCAGGGAATGAACGGGGCCTCCTGCAAAGCACGTGCTCAGCTCACTGAATTACTCTCTGACCATGGCAATAGTGTTGACACTGATGGTTTGTCTGTTTTGAATTTTGTTTGTTGGCTGGTTTATTAGAGGGCCACAGGCAGCAGTACCCTGTGCTTGCTCCTGACTTTGTGCTTAGTTAGGGATCACTGCTGGTGGGGCTTGAGGTGCTGGGGATCAAACCAGGTCAGCCACCTGCAAGGCAAGTGCTTTAACCCCTGGTTTGAATTTGAGTTATCACACAGTGATCATTTTTCTACTGGAACTGTTGACTTTTGGGTACTTTCTCATAAGTAAGGTAATTTTACACACCTCTACTTTAGATCTGGCTGATCTGGAACAATACAGTTGAAGATCTTCATGCCAATAACTGAAACAGCTGCTGCTAGGAAGACCCAAAATTTCAACTTATTCTTTAATTTTTATTTTTCCTCCCGCGGGGCCCCACTCCCCATTTGTTTTGGGTCACACCCAGTGGTGCACAGGGCTTACTCCTGGCTGAACTCAGAGAAACATATGTGGTGTTGGGGATAAAACCCAGGTCGGCTGTGTGCAAGCCAAGCGCCCTACCCGCTGTAGTATCGCTCCAGTCCCCTACTGCTATCCTTAAAACTAGGTAGTACCATCAGGTAAGGTATTTGCTTGTCTTGCATGTTTCTGACTGGGATTTAATCCCTGGTACCACTTATGGTCACCTGAATATTGCCCAAAGTGATTTGAGCACGGAGCCAGGCATAAGCCCTGAGCACCACTGGCTATAGCATTAAAAAAAAAAGACTTAAAGTAAATAAAATTAGGACATGTGGCCCACATGTGCAGACCTGGGTCTCAGGGAGTCATACAACATGTAATAGAGTAATACTGCCTTTCTTTGGGTCCTGCTTTTAAGCTCTGTCCTATGTAATTACCTGTTTCTTCCTTGTTCCCCAGATTGTCCACAGCATCTTTTTTGCTGCGATTGTGGAGGGACCCATATAACTGCCTGGTTGTGTTTTCCTCTTCACTAAGATAAATACTCCTTTAAAATCTCAAACACTGCCCTTAATACTACATTTAATTCTCAATACTTTACTTAATTTTTTTTTCTGCTTTTTTGAGTCACACCCAGCGATGCTCAGGAGTGACTCCTGGCTCTTCACTCAGGAATTACTCCTGGTGGTGCTCTGGGAACCAGATGGATCAAACCTGGGTTGCCTGCATGCAAGGCAAATGCTCTACCCATTATATTGTTGCTCCAACCCCTCAATGATTTACTTTAGAGAATATTTCTAAAAAATCACTTTTATTGAGGATTAGTGTATGTTCAGTCCTGTGCTACGTAGTGTTCATACTTTGTCGTGATGGCCCTGTGAGGCAGAAATAATTTTCACAATTTTGCAGATGAAGAAGTAGGTTTAGAGAGGGAAACTTGTGTGTCTAAGACCACCCAAGTAGTACAGGAAAGGGTTGGAATTCACACCCTTGTGTGCCTGCTCTGAGACCGGGTATTGGTCTGACTCGGGGGAACTGTCACTTGAGGAGGAGGTGAAAGAACTCTAAAACCTGGGGAACATGATACCTGCCTTCACAGACTTGAAAGATTGTTTTGTGGGTGGAGCGATAGCCCAGCGGGTAGGGCGTTTGCCTTGCACGCGGCCAGCCTGTGCCGGCCCGGGTTCGATCCCCAGCATCCCATATGGTCCCCGAGCACCACCAGGAGTAATTCCTGAGTGCAGAGCCAGGAGAAACCCTTGAGCATTGCCGGGTGTGACCCAAAAAAAAAAATTGTTTTGTGGAAAGGGATCTGAACTTTCCCAGTTTGGTTTCAGAAGGCAGCACTAGTACTGATGGACAGGAATTCCAAGACGGTAAACTTCATCTTTTTTTTTTTATTTTGTGTCTCACTGGAGATGCTCAGGGGTTGCTCCTGGCTTTGCACTCAGGAATTACTCCTGGTGGTGCTCGGGGACCATATGGGATGTTGGGGATCGAACTTCGGGTTAGCCACATGCAAGGCAGATGCCCTACTGTCCCTTCTGTATCATTGCTCTGCCCCAAACTTCATCTTTATAAAAGAGAATTTCACTTTCTAAAAATGAAGTTGTCAGGCCCAGAGCAATAGCCCAGCAGGTAGTGCTCTTGCTTTGCACAACTAACCAGGGTCAATCTCAGCACTCCCAGCCCCCACCAGGAGGTGATCCCTGAGCACAGAGCCAGGAGTGATCTCTGGGCACAGGCCAGGAGTGGTCCCCTGAGCAACAGAGCCAGGAGTGATCCCTGAGCATAGAGCCAGGAGTGATCCCGAGCAAAGAGCCAAGAGTAGCCCAAAAAAGAGCCAGGAAGTGATCCCTGAGCACAGAGCCAGGAGTGATCCCTGAGCCAGCAGGTAGTGATCCTTGAGCACAGAGCCAGAGTGATCCCTGGGCACAGAGCCAGGGTGAATCCCTGAGCACAGAGCCAGGAGTGATCCTGAGCCACCAGGGTGTCTCAGAGCCAGGGTGAGGCCTGGCGCAGAGCCAGGGTGATCCTACCAGAGCCGGTGGCCCTGGGCCAGGAGTGATCCCTGAGCACAGAGCCAGGAGTGATCCCTGAGCACAGAGCCAGGAGTGATCCCTGAGCACAGAGCCAGGAGTGATCCCTGAGCACAGAGCCAGGAGTGATCCCTGAGCACAGAGCCAGGAGTGATCCCTGAGCACAGAGCCAGGAGTGATCCCTGAGCACAGAGCCAGGAGTGAGCCCTGAGCACAGAGCCAGGAGTGATCCCTGAGCACAGAGCCAGGAGTGATCCCTGAGCACAGAGCCAGGAGTGATCCCTGAGGCACAGAGCCAGGAGTGAGCCCTGAGCACAGAGCCAGGAGTGAGCCCTGAGCACAGAGCCAGGAGTGAGCCCTGAGCACAGAGCCAGGAGTGATCCCCTGAGCACAGAGCCGGGAGTGAGCCCTGAGCACAGAGCCGGGAGTGAGCCCTGAGCACAGAGCCAGGAGTGAGCCCTGAGGCGCAGAGCCAGGAGTGATCCCTGAGCGCAGAGCCAGGAGTGATCCCTGAGCGCAGAGCCAGGAGTGATCCCTGAGCGCAGAGCCAGGAGTGATCCCTGAGCACAGAGCCAGGAGTGAGCCCTGAGCACAGAGCCAGGAGTGAGCCCTGAGCACAGAGCCAGGAGTGAGCCCTGAGCACAGAGCCAGGGAGTGAGCCCCTGAGCACAGAGCCAGGGTGAGCCCTGAGCACAGAGCCAGGGTGATCCCTGAGCACAGAGCCAGGAGTGATCCCTGAGCACAGAGCCAGGAGTGAGCCCTGAGCACAGAGCCAGGGAGTGAGCCCTGAGCACAGAGCCAGGAGTGATCCCTGAGCACAGAGCCAGGAGTGAGCCCTGAGCACAGAGCCAGGAGTGATCCCTGAGCACAGAGCCAGGAGTCAGCCTTGAACACTGCCAGTTGTGGCAAAAAAAAAAAATTAAAAAACAAAACAATAAGAATTAAAGCAAAGAGTTGTGCCACTTCTTATCAAGGATATGGGTGAAGGTAGTTGTGACTTGTTTTCATATATATCTAGGAAATTTGGCTACATGATATTTTAGTATCTTAGGGGTTTATTGGTTGTTGCTTTTTGGGCCATAACCATCTATTCAAGGGTCATTGCTATTGGTACATAGAGGGGGACCCTCACTGCTGGGAATTGACCCTCTGCTTCCAGTATGCAAGCGTATATTTCAATCTTTAGAATTAATCTCCCCAGCTCTCTTTAAATAATTTAAACTCTGGGGGCGGAGCGATAGTCCAGCGGGTAAGGCGTTTGCCTTGCACGTGGCCAGCCCATGCCGGCCCAGGTTCAATCCCGGCATCCCATATGGTCCCCAAGCACTGCCAGGAGTAATTCCTGAGTGCAGAGCCAGGAGAAACCCCTGAGCATCGCCAGATGTGGCCCAAAAAAAAGCAAAAAAAAAAAATTTTTTTAAACTCTGTTATTCTGTGAATATCACATCAAATTCTTTGCATCTTGATTTGTTAAAAGAAAAATTAAGGTGTCCCCAACTCTACTCTTTTTATCGGCACAAGGCACTTGCTAGCTAGTTTCCTACTGTATGTCATTGAATTCCCAGGAACCCCCTTCTGAGGGAACACTCCCCACTTCACACATGAGAACACTGAGGCTCCAGATGGTTCAACAGTTTGGTAAGAGTTTGCACAAGCAGCATGGTGGGGCTGATATTTGAACCTGCATCACCCTTAGCTCTTTGACCTGTATGTGCTCTGTCATGTGACTCCTCAGAGATAGCTTCCTCTTCTCTAAATGAGACTTATGATGGGTATGACGGTGTGTGTGCAGGTCTGAATGATGAAATACATAGTTTTCACTAGACCTCACTGCCTTCCAGAGACCTGGTTTGTGGGCAAAGGAATACCCCTTTGGCTTCTTCGGAGTGAATTCATGTCTGATTGCAACCCCTGAAACTTCTGGGACTCATTCTTTATAGTGTTAGTAATAGCTGCTGACTCCTCGAAGGGCTTTGTGGCATTAGTGACTAATACTCTCAAAAAACTCAAGGCCTGAATAAGAGGAGTATGCAAACAGCAGGTTAGGATATAGGTAGCATTATCAAAGGCCCATGGAGAGACAATTCTCACGCTACCAAAGAGTCAGATGCAAGGGCCCTGCTTGCGTTTTACTTTTAATGTTATATTTGCAGCAAACAGGGACACGACTGTTAGAGAATAATAACCCTTAATCCTCCTTGTAGCCATCTGGGGATGTGTTAGCCCGTTTCTTGGGAAGGTCGGCAGAACAAGATCAGACCTCACAGAGGTAGCCACCCAGAAACTTTCAGTGAGAAAGTGTTAGGATCATGACCTTGGTAGAATTTTGTTTTTGTTTATAATCCCCAGGTTGTTTTTGCAGAAAACATAGAAAAGAACCTTTTACTTACAGTCTTTCTGTCAGAGAGCTTCATCCTTTGACACTGTGGTGTTTGAGTGCCTATGGCTTACCTTGGTCCCTTCTGAGTCAGACATGTGGATATAGCACAGGCGCATGCGACTTAGAAAGGAAGCCAGTCCAACCTGGTTGACTTAGGGGCAGGAGAGGTAGTACAACGGGAAAGGCACTTGTCTCGCAAGAAGCCAACTCAGGTTCAGTCCTGGGCACCACATAGGGTTCCCCAAGCCCAGTCGGGAGCTCTGGGCTAGGAATAAGCCTCGAGCACTGCTGAGTGTGACCCAAAAAACATAAGTAACAACCAAAAAATTGGCTTAATTTTTTTTTTGTCCTTTCTGCTATGAGTATAGTTATAGGGTGAAGTTTTCAAAGGCTTCACTTCAGGAGACATTTTAAATTGTGGCAGATAAACCCAAGACAGCAGGTGCTCTTGAATACAGTGGGACAGGACAGTGTTGTCAGAATGTGCCCCCTTTTCTCTCTCTGGCCGTCCTCGACTGTGAGCCTAGAAGACAGATAAATCGGCTGTGAGCTCTGAAAAGCAAGGTTCTGAAAATACCAAGGACATTTTTCACAAAGCTCAAATGATGTTACAGAACCTGGTCGGGCAAAATTGAAATTACGGTGAGTGCATGTACTGTAAAGGGAAGCATTTCTTAGGATGGGTTTCCACAGAGAAACCAGTCAGTTCCATATAGATTTTTTTTTTTTTTTTGCTTTTTGGGTCACACCTGGCGATGCTCAGGGGTTACTCCTGGCTTTGCACTCAGGAATTATTCCTGGCGGTGCTCGGGGACCATATGGGATGCCAGGGATCGAACCTGGGCCGGCCGCATGCAAGGCAAACGCCCTACCCACTGGACTATCGCTCTGGCCCCAATTCCATATAGACTTAGTTGAGCCAGGAACCGCAAATGGAAAATAGTTTTTTCTAGAGTTTCTTTGAGGATAGACCTTTCCTATGAGTCGCATCTCTTCCTCAGGTACAGTTCTTGTGCCACCTTAGCTCATCAGCCTGACATACACGTTTATTTTTTGGGTCACAGCCAACAATGCTCAGGGATGAGTCCTGGCTCTGCACTCAGGAATTACTCCTGGTGATGCTCGGAGGGTCGTATGGGACACTGGGGATGAACCGGGTCAACCGTGTGCAAGGCAAACGCCCCACCCACTATACTAGCACTCCGGTCCCTGAAATAGACTTTTTTAAGGTTTTTTTTTCCTGCTTTTTTGGATCACACCCGGCAATGCTCAGGGGCTACTCCTGGCTCTGCACTCAGGAACTACTCCTGGCGGTGCTCAGGGGGACCATATGGGATGCCGGGATCGAACCCAGGCCAGCACAGGCAAACGCCCTACCCGCTGGGCTATCGCTTCTGCCCCACTTTTTTAAGTTTGAGATCAGCAGAATCAATGAGATATGTTGTTTTGTTTGGGACCCTGCCTGGCAATACTCCTGGCCGTGCAGTCAGGGATCACCTCTGGCAGTGCTCAGGGGACCATATGGGATGCTGGGGCTCAAACCCAGGTGGGTTGCCCTAAGGAAAGGTCAGGAGGGGGCAGTAGTTCAACTGGTAGGTGCTTGCCTTGTGTGGGCCTACTGGTTTTCTCCCTGGCATCCCATATGGTCCCCCACCCTCCAGGAGTGATCCCTGAGGGCAGAGGACTTAGGTATAAGTCCTGAGCAGAGCTAACTGCGCACAAAAGAAAAGTATCTTTCGGGCCAGTGAGCCCAAAGTTACTTGTAGCAGTGACTTTTTAGTGGCTAAAATCCTAGACTTTAGAGTTAAACTATCCAGTTTGACCCTCCGTTTATCAGCTATAACTTTGGGGAAATTAACTTACCTCATTATCCGTTATCTATAAAGTGAGTTAATAATAATACCTATTTCAGAGTTATCAAATAAAAGTTGCAAAATGAATCTAATATTCATAAATATTATTTATGAGGTTTGTTGTAACGTTTTGTATGTTTTTCTTCCATTTCTCATCAGTCTGTGAAGATAGAGATTACTATCTCCATTTTACATTTAGAAAACTCAGGTTTAGAAATCTTCACAGGCCCAGTTGGCTGAATATCACTGGAGCTGGCCCTGGTGCACCGCTGAGCATTTCCTGGCACCTCCCTTGTCCCCAAGCCCTGTTAGAAATGCTGCCCCGGATAGTGACCCTCCCTTGCTTGGGTTCATTGGACTCCACAGCCTGGCTCTGTTAGGTTGTGCAGTTCCAATGGTCTTTATGCATTGGAAGTACATTTGCCTTTTTCAGAATTGCACCAGCAGGGAGTGAAAGGAAAATTGTTTATGTCTTTTGCATAATTCAGGATGTTGAAAGGGGTCAGTTGTCGTCTGGACACAGGTCAACTCCAGGGAAAGAATACACGTGTCTTGGGCTCCATCTCCACTTGCTGCTACCTAGCGCCCCTATATCCATAGGACAGAGTGGCATTAGGAAGGGTTTGTGGCTCAATTCAGAGTCTTCATCATATCACAGATGGTAAATGTCTCCCTCAGGATCATAATGCCAGTTAACGACCTAGTGTGGCCTGGATCTTAGGTTCCAAGAGATTTCAAGAGACCTTAGATTCCAGTTCATTGATTGCTTCTATCACAAAGCATTGTGGTTCAGTTCTCCTTTATAAATGGGCGTAATGATAGTCTTCCTCACATTGTTGCAAGGTTCAGACCTCAAAGGACTGGGTTCATCCGTTGCATAGGGAGGTACAGTTTTATTCCTGTCCCCACTTGTTGTCCTAGTGGGAGAACTGCCAGGGTTAACCCCCAGGAGAATCCCACCAGTACCTAGCCAGGAGTAAGCTGTGAGTTCCACCAGGTATGGAAAAAATAATACGCTAATAGTAGGGGGTGGGAAAGCATTTGGATATGTGTAGATCACATTATGTGAAGATCACTGTATCACTGTTCTCCTTCATCATCGATTTGCTCAAGTGGGCACCGGTAACATCTCCTTATGTCCTTTCTCATGCTAGTAGAGCCCAAGGGCATCTGCTTGCTCCAGGAACATAAAGAGCCTCAACCCATTCCATCAGGTCATGGGAATGAGGTATATGATTGTCACTGGTATTTGGCATATCAAGTATGACACGGGTAGCTTGCCAGGCTCTGCCTTGCGGGTGGCATACTCTTGTAGTCACCTCTGATCTCCAGCATTTAGGCTCTTCTGCTGGGTGGAGTTCTGACGAGAGGGAAGTCCGATGTGGAAAATGGCGACCCTCATGGAGTGGGGGGGTTTGTCTGGCTTCTTGTGAGGCTCTGCTGGGGTGGCAGGCCAGAGCTAGACCCTGCCATCCCTCTCAGGTGCCTCATGAAGATAGTTGTGCTAAAATTCACTCAAATATTAGTACCTGCTAAGCAGATTTCACTCTTTGGAGACCTTTCTCAATCAGCATTTCTCAACTCGAGGCCATTATGGCCCTCCTGTGGTTCTCCAGGTGTCCAAGGGATTGCAGGTTAAAATAGAAATCATAGGGGAGTGACCACAACAAGGGGATCAGGGGCCCCACTGTAAGAGAGGAGCCTACAGGAAGGTAAGAAGGTTTGAAGAGGGCCATGGTCAGAAAAAAAGCTTGAGAAGCACTAATCAGTGAATGATTTAGGGGATCGGTAGATGAGTCAGACGAAGGAACTGGCCTCATGTTTCAAGGAAGGAAAATCACGTAACTAAGTTCAAGGTAAAGGAAAAGGTGAGAACATTGTGTTCATAAGATGTGTTCTTGAGGTAGAGCAAAGAAGAAAAGAATTGGGGAGTTTTGCTTTATAATTGAGCTCCTGAAAGCTATCCTGTTAGGGGCGGAGCGATAGCCCAGTGGTTAGGGAGTTTGCCTTGCACGCAGCTGGCCCATGCTGGCCCGGGTTCGATCCCCGGCATTCCATATGGTCAATGGCAATGCCAGGAGTGATTCTGAGTGCAGAGCCAGGAGAAACCCTGAGCATTGCCAGGTGTGACACAAAAAGAAAAAGAAAGAAAGCTATCCTGTTAGTGTGCATCTTTCTCCTTTTTTTTCTTCTTTCTTGAGTCACACCCAGCAATGCTCAAGGGTTTCTCCTGGCTCTGCACTCAGGAATTACTCCTGGCGGTGCTTGGGGGACCATATGGGATGCCGGGGATAGAACCCAGGCCGGCACTGCCCGCCGCGCAAGGCAAATGCCCTACCTGCTGGACTATCGCTCTGGCCCCCTTTCTTCTTTTTCATTCAGTTATTCAACCTTTCACCACAAATTTCAGAACTAATTTCATCACTAATTTCCTTACCCCCACCAAGAAACCTATACCCTTTGGGGCCGGTGTGATAGTCCATTGGGTAGGGCATTTGCCTTGCATGCAGCTGACCCGGTTTCGAGTAACCCTTGAGCATCGCCGGGTGTGACCCAAAAAAGAAAAAAGAAACCTATACCCTTTAAGTAAACCATCTGCCCACATCTCCAGCACTCTGAACAACCATTAACCATTAACCTGTTTTCTGTCCCTATAACTTTTTCCTGTTCTTGACATTTCACGTAAATGAAATCATGCAGTATGTAACCTTTTGTGCCTGGCTTCCACTTACTGTGTTTCAGTTTCCATCCATGTTTGTAGAATGAATCAGTACCTTTATACTTTTTTATGATTAATTACTATTTCATTATATTGATGAGCATTTATTGATCCATGTTAACTTTGAGTTGTTTATACTTTGGGCTATACTAGTAGTCGAACAGGGACAAATGGAGATGTTACTGGCGCCCTCTCTAGCAAATTGATAAACAACGGGAAGACAAGTGATACAAGTGAAGTGAAACAACCCATGAAAGTTGGGCCACGCCTGGCGGTGTTCAGGGCTTACTCCTGGCAGGGCTCAGAGGACTGTGTATGTTGCTGGGGCTCAAACCTTGGTCAGCTCTGTGCAAGGCAAACACCTCACCAGCTGTACTATCTTTCCAGCCCCTAAAAGTAGTTTCTTAAGCACTTTCCATGCATCATATATTGTGATGTGCTATACAGTGTGTTGTAAAGCATTTAATGTTCCCAGTAATCCTATGAGATCTTACGTACAATATACATTACAGGTAAAAAATAATTGGTGAGCTTGAAGAAGTCATTCTGCCCAGGCTTATGCAACTGATGTGTAGTAGAACCTAATTTATACTCAAGTTTCTTTCAGTTCAAAACTGGTTTCTAATAGCAATTTCTATGTTGGTATAAAAATGATAAACTTTTAGTAGTAGAGTACTTGGAAATACAGAACAGAGGGAAAGAGATCACTTCTCAGGGAGATTCTGTCAGAGATGTCCGCTGCTCAACCAGTTGTAGAGCACACCCTTTTGGTTAGAGCATTATAGGTGCGTGCACTTTGGCGATTGTCCCCCTAACTCCACTCCTCAAGTCTGAGATAGCCATCTGCCAATCCCAAATCTGATTTGTTTTAATTAAAAGTGTTGTTAAGTCTGTGCAGTGTTGCTACTCTCTGCCCACCACCAGAGTGCCAGGGTGCTCTCACCAGTATCCCAGAGTCTGCTCCATCTTTCTCCTCCCTGCTTCTTCCCGGCATCCTTAGATCATGGGAGAATTCTGTTTGTTTATTTGGTGTGTGTGTGTGTGTGTGTGTGTGTGTGTGTGTGTGGAGACCTCACACATGAAGAAAATGCTCTACTGCTGAACTACAGTCCTGACCCCTGGGTTATCTACTTTACTATTTTGGGGGTGGGAGGATTTGGGCTACACCTGTTAGTACTTAGGGGTTACTCCTGGCTCTGTGCTCAGGAGTCTTCCTGGTGAGCTTGTGATCGCCGTATGGGATCGCCTGGGTTGGCTGTGTGTAAGGCAAGCACCAGCTCTGGCCCCCGGATATCTACTTTTAAATCATTTTGTGATGTGAATTTCTCTTTAAGTTTTCAAAAAAGAATTTCTTAACTATCACCCCCTATTCCTGTCATCCCTCCAAAACCACAAATCTGTTTGTATAAATTTGTCTGTTGTGGACTTTTACTTTAAATGAAATTTCATGAGTTTCTTTCATCTAGCATAATGTATTCAAGGTTCATCCACATTATAGCATGTATCAATACTTCACTCCTTTTATCATTCCCAATTAAAGGCACATTATATATATGCACCCCATACTGTTTTTTTATTCATTTATTAGCTTTTGTTTGTACTTTTTATATATTATTTTAAAAAGTGCTGAGGCTATTTGCCTAGTGCACAGCTGACCAGGATTTAATCCCCAGCATCCATGTGGTCCCACAGAAGTGATCCACGAGTGCAAAGCAAGTAGTAACCCCCTGAGCACCACTGGGTGTGACCACAAACAACAACAACAACAACAACATGCTTCTATGAACAGTCTAATTTTTTTTTTTTTTTTTTGAGCCTACACCTGAAGGTGCTCAGAGTTAATTCCTGGCTCTGCACTCAGGGATAGCTCCTGGCAGGCTCAGGAGACCATATGAGATGCTGGGAATTGAACCTGGCTAGGTAGGGTGCAAGGCAAAAATGCCCTACCTGCTGTGCTATCACTCTGGCCCTGTCTAATAAATTTTATATGGAGCCTTTGTTTTGTAACAAAAGCACATTGTCTCCTCTTGCATTTCAGTACTAGCAGAGACGATAAAGTCATCCCATTCTGTGTGCCCACCACCCTGCAGTGGAGTTTTCAATATCAGTTTTGTTTCTCTGGTAGGAAGGGAGCGAGGGAGGGAACAAAAAAGGAAAGAAGGAGGGAGGGAGGGATTTAATCCACTATAGATAATTGAAGAAATGCCACCCACTATAGATAACTGAATTTATAAAAGCTTATTATTAGAATTGGGATGTGGCTAATGTCTATTAAGCATCTGCTATCATCTGGGTTCTGTTATATGCTTTCATAAGATGTCATTGATTCTCTTTTTTTTGAGGGGGCCATACCTGAAAGTGTTCCGAGCTTATTTCTGGCTCTACACTTAGGGATCACTCCTTGCAGTGCTCCATGTCATGACTTCATCATTTATTCTTTTTTCTTTTTGGGTCACACCCGCAATGCTCAGGGGTTACTCTTGGCTCTGCACTCAGGAATTACTCCCTGGCGGTGCTCGGGGACCATATGGGATGCTGGGGATCGAACTCAGGTTGGCCACTTGCAAGGCAAATGCCCTCCCCGCTGTGCTATCGCTCTGGTGCCATTTATTTATTCTTTATAACAACTTACGGAAGTTGACTAGCACCACGTTTCAAAGATGAGGAAATTTAGGTTAATTTGCACAATGAATGTATTGGAATTAAAGACCCAGATGTCTTAAGTATTTTATCTTATTTAAAAAAAATTTTTTTTCAGTGCTGGAGATTGAATCCAGTTCTTAGGCATACAAGGCATGTGTTTTGCCACTGAACCACGTTCCCAGCATGTCAGAGTACTTTTATTCTGCTTCTCTTTTTGCTGCATTATACAGGATCGAAACAAGAACTGTGGCACCCTTGAAATGTGTGGTTCCTCATGTTTGTTTGGATATTATTATTAATATTCAATCCTTGGTTCCACATGAGTAGTCTTCACCAAGTGTATTTTGTTCTAATGCTTGCTAGCCTCAGGCTCTTATGTTACTGGTACCTTTTGCATTATGAAATACATTATTTCCTTCAAATTAAGCCATTACTTGAATACTTTTATTAGCTTCCTTTTTATTTTTATTTATTTTATTTTTGCTTTTTTGGGTCACACCTGGCGATGCTCAGGGGATGTTACTCCTGGCTCTGCACTCAGGGAGCTACTTCCTGGCGGTGCTCAGGGGACCATATGGGATGCCGGGATTGAACCCGGTCGGTTGCATGCAAGGCAAATGCCCTACCCGCTGGACTATCGCTCCAGCCCCTTTATTAGCTTCCTTTTAATAGTTGAAATGTGCCCATGGAAGGAAGTTTCCCAATAGTCTAAGCTAAAAGTCTGTGGAAGAGGGCCTGAGAGACAGTACAGCAGGTAAGACATTTGTCTTGCATGTGGTTTGGTCCTCAGCATCCCAAATGGTCCCTGTAGCATTGCCAAGAGGGATTCCTGAGTATAGAGTCTGAGAACTAATCCCTGTTTTCAGTTGTGACCCCCCAAACAAATAAAAATTGGTGGAAGGGATAGGGTTAAGTGGTGACACATTTTGTCCTGCAGCAGCCTAAATTCAGTAGGTGTCTCTTTTGGCTTTGTTTGTTTGTTTGTTTTGTTTTAGTTTGGTTTTGCTCCAAGGCTTACTCCAGACTCTGCACTCAGGAATCACTCATGCTGGTGCTCAGGGGATCATATGGATGCTGGGATTGAACCAGGGTTGCTCATTTACAAGGCAAACACCTCAGCTCTACTGTCTCTACCTCTCTCTCCAGCCCCTCAGTAGATGCCTTTCTTTTTGTTTTTATTTTTGGGCCACACCTGGCTATGCTCAGGGATCACTCCTGGAAGGCTCTGGAACCATATGTGATGCCTGGGATCAAACTTGGGTTGTGCACATAGAAGACAACTGTCTTACCCACTCTGACCAGCTCTCCTGCCCTCAGTTAGACTTTTTCTTTCTCTCTGTGGAGTTGTGACTGCAGTAACCTTGATGGCATCATATTCAGTTGACGCCAACTATATTGCATGCTCTTGTAAAGAAGGTTTCCGTGTGGCTTCATCTTTTTTTTTTTTTTTTTTTTTTTTGCATCACACCCGGCAATGCTCAGGGGCTACTCCTGGCTCTGCACTCAGGAATTACTCCTGGCGGTGCTCGGGGACCATATGGGATGCCGGGATCGAACCCAGGCCAGCACAGGCCGGCTGGCGTGCAAGGCAAACGCCCTACCCGGCTGGGCTATCGCTCCAGCCCCGATCTTTGCCATCTTTTTTAACCAAGCACAGTGCCCATCATCATAAGCAATAAGAATTTTATTTTATGGGTTTTCAAAAGTCACTTTTTTAATTCTCTTTGTATAACTTGACATTTTGTAAGTAGTTTGCATAACACATAATAGAAATCTCGTTGATAGAAATTCCTTTGTCCTTTCTAGTGTTTTATATATATGTGTGTTAATATGAATATAAAATGCCTAGTGTGAATTCAAATCTCTCACTTATATATCATGTCAATAAATTCTTTGTCAGACTTACTACTTCAAAACCCTCCCTAAAATCACTGTATCACTGTCTTCCCGTTCATCATCGATTTGCTCGAGCGGGCCCCAGTAACATCTCCATATGTCCTGTCTCATGCTAGTAGTGCCCAAGGCTAGATCTGAGATGGAGGTTTATCTCAATGGACTGGAACACATGCTTTGCACAGTGGAGTCCCGGCTCAGTCCCTGGAATCTCATGGTCCCCTGAGCAATGAGCCGGAAGTATCACCTAAGCAATGTTGGGCATGGTCCCAGAAGCAGAATAAAATTAAATGGCCGAAGAGTTCGATTAGCTGGAGCACATAGCTTGCACACAAAAGGATAAAACTTCTCTTTCTCTCATTTCACTAATTCATGTATTGAGATTATTTCTGTTTGAGAGACATAAAGTATTAAGTTAGTTGTGCCCCTTATTCAAGAGTGTTTAGCCTTAAATGTGAATGTTTTAAACAATTGCTGTTTAGAAATATTTTCATTTAGGCCGTCATGCCTAAATGGTTTGTGAAAAGCCACTTAACCTAAGGTTTGTTGCTTTGTTTTACTCATACTGTTTGTCTTTGTGGTGCTGGGGGTTGAAACCAGGGCCACACAAAGTCAACACTAGTGACTACCTCTGTGCTACATCCCAGACCTTTGATTCTGAGTTTGTTTTGGGGTTTTGTTGTTGTTCTTCGTTGTGTTTTGACGTCATACCCAGTGGTGCTCAGGGCTTACTCCTGGCTCTTTACTCTGAGATCAGGCCTGGTTTGTGGCTCACTCTGGGTTCAGGGACCACATGGAGCGCTAGGGATCAAACCAGTCTGCATGTGCAAGGCCAGCACCCTACCTGCTGCTCTCTGGCCCATGATTCTGAATTTTCTTTTTTCTTTTCTTTTTATGGTTTTAGGGCCACACCCTGCAATGCTCAGGTGTTACTCCTGGCCCTGCACTCAGGAATTACTCCTGGCGGTGCTCAGTGGACCATATCGGATGCTGGGGATCAAACCCAGGTCAACAACGTGCAAGGCAAGTGCCTAATCGCTGTGCTATCATTCCGGCCCCAATTCTGAATTTTCTTAAAAGGAGAAAAGGTGAGCCATACTCCAGAGTGCGCTGTCTCCCAGTGTGCAGGTCATTTCTCCTCAGGATGGGCAGGGCAGTGTTCACCAAAATGCTCACAGCAGTAGTTGTATTAAATTTGACATTTTGGTTTTTAATTTTTAGTTTTGTTTGAGAGCCACACCCTGTGATATTGGGGGCCATTTCCAACTCCATGCTCAGGGTCACTTTTGGCATTGCTCAGGGACCCATACAGTGCTGTTGATCTGATAGTACAGCCAGTAGGGCACTTGCCTTGTACGTGGCCAACCCAGGTTCAGTCCCTGGCATCAAAATATGATCCCCCAAACCCGCCAGATGTGATCCCTGTGTGCAGAGCCAGAAGAAAGTCTTGAGCACTGCTGGATGTGACCCCCAAAAGAAACAAAAAAAAAATCTGGTCCTCTGAGCTATCTCCCCTGGCCTGACATTGGTTTGTTTGTCTTTTTTCTTTTTAAACCTCGGTCTAACAGTCTGATCTGGTTTTAACTCCCAGTTTTATTTTGCCGTTTACATGAATTGCTGTGATGTTTCATGGTTGCCTGGTTTCTGTTTTCTCCCTTATTCCTTTTAATTCCAAGCCACCCATCACCTTAGCTAAAGTCTCTTGCCTTTGATTCTCTGTTTTCAGCATAGGTACTGTGTAGATACTCATTTCAGTATTCTGGTATAGTGTTTAGTACTTGGTAAGTACTCAGGTAATGTTTTAAGAACATGAGTGAATGAGTAATGACAATTTAGTTAGCTCTTTTGGTAGCTCTCACATTGGTTGTTACTGTAGGGAGTTACTTGCTGCAATGGTGAGGAGAGTACCTGTAGCTCTGGCCTGGAATTCCTGCTCCAGCACCAGTTGTTCCGCTGTGTTATAATGTGAAAACAGTTTCACGTGGGCAAGTCTTTTCCTCTCCCTCGTCTCTACTACCACAAGTTTTTTTAAAGAATTTTGTGTATGTGGGGACTGTTCTGGGAATCAGACCTTGGGTCACACATGCAAGGCATGTGCTCTACTGCTGAACCACATGCACGGCAGAGCTTTGTCTTCTCGCTCTCCTTTTCAGTCTGAGTTATTTTATTATTTTTTTTTATCGAATAGTGAATATCAAATACGACACGGTAGCTTGCCAGGCTCTGCCGTGTGGGCGCTTTCAGTTCTTGCAATTAGTGATGTAACGCAACGGGAAAGCCACTAGCAGCTCTGCCCCATGTATGTGTCTCTGGTTCACAGCCGACAGCCCAAGAGCAGTTCGTGGGCGGTCCACTGGGCCTCCCGGACGGGATAGAGATGGGGGAAAGGGACCCCAGCTCCACCTAAAGTCAGGTGACTTTAGTGGCCAAAACCAGCATACCTGGGCTTGAAATAGGCTTCTCTCTAGGATGGGGCTCTCAACCTCATTCCCTTCACCTGAACGAATGGCTTGAGGCTCTTCATGTTCCTGAAGCAAGCAGAGGCCCTTGGGCTATACTAGCATGTGACAGGCCTGAATGGAGATGTTACTGGCGCCAGCTCGAGCAAATTGATGAACAATGGGAAGACAAGTGATACAAGTGATTTTTTTTTTAAAAAATTGAATCACAGTGAGATACACAACTCTCTCTTTTGTAAAGGCACTAATCCCAGCTGTACTTGGAGGACCTGGGGCCACTGCAGGTGATGTTAGATGGTGTGGACCTGGCAGTTCAAGGTTCACATTCAGTTCTGCTCTCAGGAGCACAGGGCTACTCCCAGGAGAGCCCGGTGGGGACATGTGTTGTCGGAGTAAACTCTTGTCCTAACAGTCTCTACATATGCTCTTACCACTGAATTATCTTCCCAGACCCATACAAGCTTTCTCGGCCTGTCTTCCTCGTGTTGTTTTCTGTTCTGAGTATCCCCCTTCCCCCCACCAAGTCACTTGTGTTTCCATTTAAATGTCATCTTTTCAGAGAAGCCCCTCTGGATCATAGATTGTAGCTGTAAGCAACAGACCAAGTTGACTTGATAGTTTTTAAAAAATGGATATTAGAAAAACTCACAAAATCTAAGGAGGGCCACAAAACAAAACTTACAGCAGGCACCTCTTATACACAGATGGCCAGCACACAGTCTCCTGAGTTCTGCCACAAGTGGTCCCTCATTGCAAAGCCAAGAGTAAGCCATGAGCATATTCAGGTGTGCCCCTTAAGCTCTACCTCCCGTCAGATGAAACAGGAGAAACTGGGACGAGGAAAATGTTATTCATAAGGGGCCAGAGTGATAGTGCATTGTGTCGGGCAGTGGCCATGCATGCAACAGACCCAACTCAACTTCCAGCATCCCAGATGGTCCCCTGAGGCTGCCAAGAGTAAGCCCTGAGTACCACCAGGTGTGGCCCCCCCACACCAAAAAAAAATTCATAGTGTCATGGGGGATACTGTTGCCACCACCACATACTCAGTTTATGCCACTGCTGCCTGCTACCTTAGCCTCAGTGGCCAGGGTCACCCCTTGCTGCCAGCTTAATCTCTCCATAAGCTTCTGACTCTTGGATCAGAGGGTCCCAATTAAAGCCAGAGATTGTGGGCCGGAGCGATAGCCCAGCGGGTAGGGCG
>JAJIBD010015571.1:0-25644 GCA_021461705.1 Cryptotis parvus | reverse complement strand
TAAAGTCCCTGAGGACCAGGGAGGTAAGTTCAATGAATAATCAATAACTGAAGAAATCATGGACCTTCTGCTTGCTGTTCTGCCATCCCAGATGAAGTTTGCTTCTAGCTGATATCACTAGACCTATTCTGGAAGGAGAGTCCTTCCCTACTGAATTAGTCCCGGCAGCCTCCACACCTGACTTGCAACATACTAAGGGCCCACATCACCATTCTTGCCTCATGACAGATCTATTTAACAAATTACATGCTGTTCACAGTTATTCTTCCTGTCATTCTATGGAGACAGAGAAAACAAAGTGCAATCTCGGGCTTAATCAATCCCTCAATATCTTCCAAGGGGTAACTACAAAGACTCATCCCTAGCACAACAAGAACCCTAGATAACCAATAGGGAGAACATATAGAAGCCCACCAAGTTCAATGAGAGAAAACACCATCACTGAAGACATAAGAATACCAGTAAATCCTTAGTATGTTTAATGGCGCTTATGATAAGGATGTTCAATGAGCTCAAAGATACAAAAGCACAGGTAGACAGTAAAACAGAAGGAAGTATGAGAATCAAATTGGAAAAACTACTATAGTCAGAAATGTCTGAGATGAAGAACATGATACTTGACATAAAAAGAGTCAGTAAACTACCGCCACATAAGCTCATCTATTGGTCTAGCTTTACAGACTCATTATTAGAACTAGCCTCTTGCATACGGCTGGCCTGTGCTGGCCCGAGTTCGATCCCGGCATCCCATATGGTCCCCCAAGCACCGCCAGGAGTAATTCCTGAGTGCAGAGCCAGGAGTAACCCCTGAGCATCGCCGGGTGTGACCCAAAAAAGCAAAAAAAAAAAAAAAACTGGAGATACACCAGTCCCTGGATAAGTGTATCTGGAGTGCCCTGGGGACGGGATAGGGGCCAAGTCCCCACTCTGCAGAAGGCTTGGCAGCCTCACTCATGTCCCAACAACTGCTATCACGTCAGTAGCCAGACTCCACCACTTCACGACTGAGTGCCACAGAGACACTAAACTGACAAAAGACTTTCATGTACACCCCGTTTTTGGGGGCTGAGAACTCTTGGGCCTTCTCGGAGTAGAGGTGGACAACCTTCCCCACTACTTCCAGAAGACTCGGCAGCCATATCCACACCCACATATCACAACTGACACCATGTAAAGTTCATAAATTGGCCTAGCTTTACAGGTTTCCCTGTTAATATTCGGATTTTCTGGAGCACAGCATCTCCAAACTGTACACTACCATTCCAGCATGAGCACACAAAATTACATGGTAATGTACCATAGAAGCTAACTAAGCTCAATTAACAGAAATGTTAATACAGAAGTTTGACTAGCAACAAGAGCTTAGTAAACCCCCAAAGACTTATGTCTCCGTGGTGAGATATAACAATTTTTATAAAGTTTCTTTTACTAAAGTATTTTTTGATACTTCTATTAGCCATTTAGTGGTAACAAGTAATAGAAAATGAATTATTTTGGGCCTGCTACTGGGCCAGGCTTGAGAGGTGGTTGAGAGAATGGGGACAATGGTGGAGGGATTGGTGTTGGAATATTGTATGGAATATCCATAACAAATGTATGGAATATCCATTCCAAATATTGTTGGAATATCCATAACAAATGCATCATGAACAAGTTTGTAAACTAGTTTAAATAAAATTTAAAAAAATTAAAAGTCAATAGAATCTCTGAACAGCAGAAATGTAACACAAGTGTAACAAGCTGAGCAAAAGATGCAGGAACTCCAAAGATGACAAGGAGGAAACCCCTAGGAAATAGCAGAAGGTAGGAAATAGCCTGAGAAGAAACTATGAGAAGTATGGGATGAGTTCAAGAGAACAGTGTAAGAATCATCAGAGTCCCTGAAGAAAAGACAAATGTGATAGATTAGTTAATGAAATAATCAATAAGAACTTCCCAGTGTTGAGGACTACAGACACCAAGATCCAAGAGGCCCAAAGGACCCTAAGTGAAAACAGAACCAATTAGAAAAGTTCCAAGATACATTATACTCAAAATGACAAAACCCAAAGTTAGAGAATAGTGAATGCAACAAGATTAGAAGAGGAACTTAAATACGAAGGAATGCCCATTATATGTACAGCAGATTTATCAAATGAGACTCTATGAGTCATAAGAATATGGAAGCGTATAATCCAAAAACTCAATGAAATGAACATCTCACCAAGAATATTCTATCCAGCTAGGTAATCATTCAGACTTAAGGAAACTGTACAGAGCTTCACAGACAGGCAACAGCTTAGGGAATTCGTAATCTTGAAGTCAGCCTTGCCCCATAAGTATTAAAAAGTTCCTTGTAAGGACAGGAGAAACTTCCCATAATGTGGCATTGAGTAGGGCACTTACTAACGGTGCAGATGGTTGTCTTCTACTAGATTAAGAAAGGTTAAAATCATCACAAGGGGCCAGAGTGATAGCACAGCGGGTAGGATGTTTGCCTTGCATGCGGCCGACCAGGATATGATCCCGGCATTCCATATGGTCCCCGAGCACCACCAGGAATAATTCCCGGGCAAAGAACCTTCAAAAGTAACTCCTGAGCGTCGTCTGGTGTGACCCCCAAAAAAAATCACCACAAATAGACATTTATTGATTTATTTTCTGATAATTCTATTTTCTCTTCCTTTAAGTTTTATGAGTAGTATATGAAATAAGTTTTTAACTTCATTTAAAAACCATGATTAACAAAGTTGTTCACAGTTACAGTTGTTTCAAGTATTCAGTATTCCAACACTAGTCCCACCACCAATGTGTCCTTCTGCCACCCTAAACCTTGTTTCCCAACCCCCCATCTCTATACCTGCTCCCTTAGCAGGCAGTAATTATATTGCTTTGAGATAAATTCCTTATATGCTGCCATGTGAGTGGGGGTGAGTGGGAAGGGCTGGGGACAGGTGATATTGGTGGAGGGAAGGGGACGATGGTGGTGGGATTGGTGTTGGAATGTTATATGCTCGGAAACAACTCTATTATAAGCAACTTTGTAAATCATGGTGTCTCAATAAACATTCCTGAAAAAAGAAAAATCATATGATTTCACAGAATTCAGAATTCGTTTACATGCAGACACTTATGCAAGAATAATGATAACCAAATACAAGAGGCTTGAAGGGTCCCAATGAAAATGGGCTCAATTAGAAAAACTTCAAGACACGTTGTGCTCAGAATGACAAAATCCAAAAACAATATCGAGAGCAGGAAGACCATAAAAGAAACTTACAATCAAAGGAAGTCCATAAGACACAGCAGATCTACCGAAGGAGAATCCAGAGCCAGAGGAGAATCAAGAGATATTGTACAAGCACTCAATGAAATGAACATCTCACCAAGAAGTGTCTCTTCTACTAGATTATCACTCAGATTTGAGGGAACAATACTGAGCTTTATGGGCAGGCAACTTTTTGGGGCAGGTTTATGGAATTCATAGCCTCAAAACCAGTTTTGCAAGAGGTGATAAAAGGAACTTCTTCAACGTTTAGGACAAACTTCCAAGCACTGAGTATAGCACTCACTCATGGCTTTTATGGTTGTCCTCTACTAGATTAAGAAAGAAATGCTTACTCCTAGCTTGCTAAGGGATTTTGCATATTTTCAACAATGAATTAAAGTCTTACTTATGCTGAATGTTAAATGTCTGATTAGTTTTTTTTACTTCACAGAGATTTTTATTACATTTTTTTACATACAGACAATTATGCAGTATTAATATTATCATATTTCTAATAGACTATTCCTTTTCTGAGAATAAAACACTGTTTTAGGGGCCAGAGCAATAGTACAGCTGGTTTGCCTTGCATGCAGCTGACTAATCCAGGACTCTCTATGGTCCCCCAGCCCTGCCAGGAGTGATCTCTTGAGTGCAGAGCCAAGAGAAATGCTGGGTGTTGTAAAAAAAATTTTAAAAACACTGTACTTTAATAAGCCTATTGAGATTTTCCCCTTTAAATATTCTTAATTTTCTTAATTCTAAATTTTTCATTTGTAGGATTTACATGTCATGTAAATTCTAAACTATATCGAACAAAATAATCTATATGTTCATTATATTTATATACCCCTAAAAAGAGATTTAGTTGTTTTTCTTAAATTTTCTTTATTAACCTATCATCTATTACAATTTTGTGCAATTTCAGAAGACTAATTATATTCATCTTTGTCACCACCACCACAAAAAAAAAAAACAATCCAAACCGGAAAACACAAGTTCTCTCCCCATATGTGGAATTTTAAACATAATAAGAGAACAAAAAATGGTCAAAGTCATTGGAACTGAATATTTTGTCTATGAAACTGAGCTGACATGACTGGAAATGTTTGAGAAGGATCCTTAGACACTGATGGAGGGAGGTGGGCTCTATAATGATAGTTTGGGTTGGAATGACATGTACATGAAAAAATGTGATTAAGGTATTGTACATTTCAATAAGGAAGGCTTTTAAAAAAGAAATATGTGTAGTTAGCACCTGTATTTTTAAATATTAAAATACATTATAAAATGAACTGCAATGAAATACTTATAGTATACATAGGTGGAAGAAATTCCAGTTTGTTATAACCCAAAGAGGAGAAATAGACTATTTAACAAATTAGTTGTGAAATGGCTCTGTAAATCCAGTTTTTGTTAAAGCCAAAAACCTAGAAATCTTTCCTAACAACTGATTCCTCCATGTCCTCTTGACTTCATCAATGCAATACAATTGCCAAATTTTGTACAATTTGTCTTTGAAACAAATATCTGTCCATGTTTCCAATGACATCAACTTAGTTGCTAGAAATTATTTTAGCCAAAAGACGTTACCATCATTTTCCACATACAATAGTTTATTTATTTGAATTCTTGTATTCAGAAAGACTACACTCCAGCTCGTGATACCACAGTGATATGTTGAAAACATAAATTTGATTATAATAAGTCTTCTGCTTAAAACCTTAATTATGTTCTCATTAGCTTAAAATCAAAGACTGAAAATATTAATATGACTTAAGGCTCTGCACAGTGAATCCTTGACTACATCTCCAGTCTCATCTTACATAATCTTTACCTTGCATGTTTTCTTGCCTGGGGGAAATCTTCTTCCTAATGCTTTGAATGCAAATATGCTAACTATAGCCAAGATCTTACAATTCCTATTTTTTTGTTAGAATACTTATGTCACCTTACATTTATACATGCATTGGTATGACTCAAGTTCCACTAAAGCAGGTACCACTTGTTTTATTTTATTTATTTATTTATTTTTTTTTTTTGCTTTTTGGGTCACACCCGCGATGCTCAGGGGTTACTCCTGGCTCTGCGCTCAGGAATGACTCCTGGCGGTGCTCGGGGACCATATGGGATGCCGGGGATCGAACCCGGGCCGGCATAAGCCGGCCGCGTGCAAGGCAGGCGCCCTACCCGCTGGGCTATCGCTCCGGCCCCGTGGTACCACTTGTTTTAATAGTGCCTATAAGCCAAGCATATATTAGAGAATATATGTTTGATATACACTGAATTAATAACTAAAAGGGCAAATAAAAAATAAAATAGATACCCTTATTATATTCACAAAGAAAAACTACAGATGAAATTCACAACATTAAAGGTAATGACAGAATAAGACCATTTTTTAAATTATAGGTTATTTAAGTAAAATACAATTCAAATCTGGACAGTTTTAAATAAATATTGTATATAACACTATGGTCCCAACTTATAATTTAAAAATTGACCAGAAATATGCCAAAATATTATTTCTCAAACAATAATTTCTTCCCATAATTTAAAGAAACCTAAAACATTTTTTACTACTGATCAAGAACGACCTTTTAAATTATGAAAATTATTTTGAAATATCACTGAATCCAAATAATCTTCTCAAACTTTCATGGAATAGAGAATTTCTATGCCTTACAATCTATCCAGAACTCAGAACTGACTAAAAATTACCCAGTTCTGGAGCACTGAACTAGGCAAAGGGATATACATGATAGCCCCTAAATGTAAGTATTGCAAGTCACAATGTGTAAGAGAAGAGAGAAAAGAGAGAGAGAGCAAGAGAGAGAAAAAGAAAGAAAGAGAGAGAAAGAGAGAGACAGAGATAGAAAGGAGGAGGACGAGGAGGAGGAGGAAAAGTGCCTGCTATAGTCAGGCTGGGGAGAGAGGAGAGAGGGAATCTGGGGACATTGGTGGTGGGAAATGTGCACTGGTGGAGGGATGGGTGCTGAAACACTGTATGACTGAAACCTAATTATGAACAGTCTTGCAATTGTATATCTCATGATGGTATAATAAAATAAAAAATTAAAAAATATATTACCCAGTTCTTTTATATTACCATAATAGAATTATGAAACTAAAATATGACCAGAAATTTCTTAAAATAGAGCCTAAAGAAAACCTTTAAGTAAATATTAAGAATGGTTATTCAAATTAAGTAATTATAGTTAACTTAATAATTAAAAGTGCATCATAATAATGATCATAATAACACGATTGTAAAGATGTGAACATATTAACATATAATACAATCATATAAAGCAGTTACATCAGAAAAAATATATATAATCATTTTAGTAGATTCTCCAATAGTGTTTAACAATCCCAACTGCATTTAAAAACCCTTGGAATGCAAGTGACTGCAGGGAGAAAATCATTAGTGCTGTAGAAACGGACTGAACACAATGGTGGAGGGCAGATGCCACTGGTGGTAAGACTGATGCTGGAGCACAGTACACCTAAAAACTCAACTATAAATCACTTTGTAAATCATGGTGTTTTAGTACAAAATAAAAATTTAATAAAAACAGGAAATTGGCTGGAAATTCGGAAAATATTTAGTGTCTCCCTCATTTTCACATACCAAGATCTAGCTCCTTTAAACAGGAATTAAAAATCAAATACGGGCCGGAGCGATAGCCCAGCGGATAGGGCGTTTGCCTTGCACGCCGGCGGCCTGTGCCGGCCGGGGTTCGATCCCCCGGCATCCCATATGGTCCCCGAGCACCGCCAGGAGTCATTCCTGAGTGCAGAGCCAGGAGTAACCCCTGAGCATCGCCGGTGTGACCCAAAAAGCAAAAAAAAAAAAAAAATAAATAAAATCAAATACTACAGGTCAGAAGAAAACTAAGGGATTTATAACAAAGTTCCAAGAGAAAAAAATTATAGCTTAAAAACATTTAGAAAAATTTTTAAAGAAAAATGAATAAATTAAGTTATAATATTCACAATTAAGACTAAAGAATCCAGTTTTCCTGGCTTAATGGTCAAATACAATCAAAGTTCTAAGTAGAAAATCTGCACTACTGACATAAGCTAAGCATAATAATAGATCAGATTTTCTTCACTAGTTCCCCTAGTTTGTGCAGGACAAAATGCATATGCATCAATATGTTCTTAATATATTCTAATCTCTTTTGAATTTTATTTTATTAATTGTAGTTTTGGTTTGGGGGCACACCTGAACATGCTCAGGGCTTATTTCTGGCTCTGTCCTCTGTGATCTCTCCTGGCAGTATTCGATAGACCTAGCAAGGCCAGGGAACTTAGCAAGACTAGGGATCCAATTGGGGTCAGTAGCATGCAAGGCAAGTGACTTAACTCCCTTTTTCTTTGGCCTACTCTATTTTTTTTTTCAGCTTTTTGGGTCACATTCAGAGATGCTCAGAGGTAACTCCTGGCTCTGCACTCAGGAATAACTCCTGGTGGTACTCAGGGGACTGGGATGCCAGGGCTCAAACCTGGGTCACCACATGCAAGGCAAGCACCCTCTCCACTGTGCTTTCGCTCCAGCCCCCTGGCCTACTCTTTTTTGTTTGTTTGTTTTTTGTTTTTTGGGTCACACCCGGTAATGCTCAGGGTTTCTCCTGGCTCTGCACTCAGGAATTACTCCTGGCGGTGCTCGAGGGACCATATGGGATGCTGGGGATCGAAACCGGGCGGCATGGGTCAGCCTCATGCAAGGCAAACGCCCTACCCACTGGGCTATAGCCCGGCCTCCTACTCTATTTTTTAAAAAATATTTTCCTACAACTTTTATAATTTCAGCAGCAACACGGAAGTTAGCTAAGCATTCTATTAACTGAATGGCCCATAAATGATCATAATTGAATTATAAGCTAAGGGGCCAGAAGTATAATGATTGCCTTACACCAGGATCAATACTGGGTACCCTCTATGGTCCCTGAGGCCACCAGCGGTCCCTGAGCCCACCAGTGATCCCTGAGCATCACCGGTTGTGGTGCCTCAGCACACCCCCTCCCTAATTTAATGGCTTCCCTTTCATACACTATCCGGGTAAGAAAAACCTTACAGCTTGGAATAGGAATTAGACTTTAGGGAGAAAATTCATGATCCAAAACTGAAACGAGCTTTAACAAGTCATACATTTTGAAAATCATTTTTAACAATATATTGTTTAGCAATATATTGTTTGTACCAAATCTATTTTAACATGAATTAATCTGAGTTATTATTCCAAGTATTAATTATTTCACAGAATGATAGTCCTGCAAAAAATCCAGAAATAAAAGATACTGTGGCCAGATTTTCCTTATCATGCTTATCACCATACTGAATGTTTCAAAAGGTACTCAATAAATCTGTTAAGCTTTATTCAAGTTTGTGTTTTTAAATTATAAAATCTTATCATACAACCTTTAGCTCATCTTTCATACTTCTGTTAAAAAGCACAGTATCTAGTTCCAAGTTGAACTAATAATTGTTGAAATGTTTGAACCTGGAGTAAATGTATATTGCTAAAACTTTGTTTTCTAACTAGATCAAATAGGCCTACATGGCTAAAATGTGTCCAGTTTTCTTAAATACATATTCTCAGAATTTATGGGTTTGTTGTATCATTTACAATATTGGTAAACAATATATCAACATTTAGGATTATCATTTTAATACAAAACAAAGTAAATCTTAAATTTGAAAGTAACTTGTTCAATTATAAATAATTCATTCTGGTTAAATAAACAAACCATTCTTTTCATTTGAAGGGGCAGGATTTATATGGATGAACATAGCAAGAGTGAACCTATTTTTATTAAATGGAAGCAAATAATGCATCCACAAAGTTTTGTTTTAAAATATTTAAAATTTGTTTTTATTAATTCAAGTTTTCATTTATATATTAAATAAGGATTTTCATTGGTGCACACCTCAAAACATTTTATCTAAATAATTGATAGGACTTGAGATATTCACTTAATATTTATTAGTAAGTCACCTCACTGCCCTAAATCTTTGATTCCTTCATCTATGAATTAGAAATTATACTTGTGACTAGGGTGTGAACTAAAGGAGATGGCACATTTAAAGAGTTTTAGCAATGTCTAACTCAAAATCATTTCTAAATAAATGTGATTATTAAACTCTCAAATTTTCATTTAACCCTGATTTTAGCTATTATTCAAACTAGCCCAGTATTACTAGTTTAAAATACCATCTAACTCATAGCATCTACATATAGTTATCAATGACAAAAAGTATTTAACAAAATACTTAATTTTTTGAAAATTATTGAAAATTTATTTTAAAAAGTCTTTCTTGTATAATTTAACCCCTTCTCTATAAAAGCTACCAGTTAACTTTTCACAGATCTTTCAAGCATTTCATTTTACTGGAAATCATAAACCAAGATTCAACCTTATATTTGCTAAGAAATGTGTATTTTAAATCTACATTAAAACAAAGTGTATCAATTTCATTGAAAAATAACTTAAAAGAATTGGCTCTTGGAGGATGTTAAGGCACATGCTTTGTATGCAGCCCATCCATGGTTAGATCCCTGAACTACATGGTCTTCCTACTCCCCTTCCCAGCATCTCCGGGTCCCTGGAAATCCTCATCTTGGGTGTTCTGTTAGCCCGGTTGGTCTAGAGTCACCCTAGCTGCCTGAGAGCCCTCCACCCTAAGCAAAAAATCAAACCCACCGGAAAATAACAATGGCCCAAGTAATTAAAAAAATTATGGGAAAGCAAATTTAAACTGCAGATTCTAGTAGAATTCATGATCACAAGAAATAAAAACTGGCTTAAGTACAGTTCCTTATACCCAAATAATCATTAAAATGTTCATTTCTGTAATGTTCATTATTGCTTATTATATGCTCTAGAAAAGATTATTGATTTTGTTAAGATTTTGGTAGGCTTCACTTGTATCACTTGTCTTCCCATTGTTCATCAATTTGCTCCAGCGGGCACCAGTAACATCTCCATACATCCTGTCACATCCTAGTGTAGCCCAAGGGCATCTGATCACTCGAGGAACACGAAGAGCCTCAAACCATTCCTTCAGGTCATGGGAATAAGGTCTACAATTGTTACTGGTTTTTGGCATATCAAATATGACACGGGTAGCTTGCCAGGTGGGCTTAAAAGAAATTAAAAATACTTTAAAAACTTTAATTTTGATTTGGCCAAAAACGCAGAGTAAAGGCCAAGGCCGTGGAATCTGCTCCAAAGGATAGAACACAAGCCTTGCATGCTCCAGGCCCCAAGCTCCATCAAGGTTCTCCTAGTACCCAACAGTATCCTTAGTTGCCACCAGCACCAGTCAGACTGGAGAGTACTGTACCTTGGGTGAGGGGAAAGAAGAGATGAAGGGAGGGCGGAGGGGCGGATGGGGTGAGGAGGTTCAGAAGCACGAGGGGGAAAGATGAGTAGGAAAGAGGAGAAAGAGGAGCTGAGGGGGTGGAATGGAGAGTGGGGGTGAAAAAGGTGTTGCGAAGGTTGGCGGGAGAGAGGAAGGTGAGGGAGAAGGTGAAAGGAGGGGGAAAGAAGAGTAGGAAAGGGGGTGGAGAAAGGGGAGCTGAGGGGGTGGAATGGAGAGTGGGGGGTGAAGAAGGTGGTGCGAAGGCTGGCGGGGAGAGAGGAAGGTGAGGGAGAAGGGTGAAAGAAGTGGGAAAGGACAAAGAAAAAGGAAGGAGGGGAAATAGAGTGGATAGAGGTCCCATCTCCTCAAACAAAAGCAGACAGAATATGAGGCCCCAAGGCCGTATTATAAAGAACAGCCAGAGCACTCTCGCCTTCACTTTCATTTTGGCTCTACCACCAATTAGTAAAGGGGTCTTGGAATTTCCTGTCTGCGGAAAGGGTTTCGCTGTGGCGACTGCAGAAACTCCGAGGCCGCCCAGACAGAGAACCACGCACCGAGCACTGCTCCTCTGGGCTTCCGGCCCTGCATTCCCACGAGGTCTTTTTTGTTTGTTTTATTTTATTTCTTGAAGTAAAAACAGGGTTTATTTGGAGGCTTTCAGGAAGGGGAAGGAGGGAGAAAGTGAGAGAGAGCAGGCGGGCTTCTCGGGCCCTCCCACGAGTTCAGGACCCGCGAGTACTTGAACTTAGGGAAACCAACGGCTGCTCGCGGTCGGCGCTCGAGGGAGGCGCCGCCGGAGGGCTGGGAGCAATGGGGGCTATGAAGGGGCTCGTCGTCGCCGCTCCGCGAATCGCGTCTCTCTGACCCCGACGGAAACGGCGTGTCCCCCCCACCCTTTTGGGTTACACGCGGCGCTGTTCAGGGGTCACTCCTGACTCTGCACTCAGGAGTTACTCCTGGCGGTGCTCGGGGGACCATATGGGATGCCGGGGATCGAACCCGGGTCGGCCGCGTGCAAGGCAAACGCCCTACCCGCTGTGCTATCGCTCGGCCCGGACCTTCTATTTTCATCATTTAAAGTCATATATAGCAAATTCATGGCAGCGTTTTGGTGAAAAAAAAAAAAAGAACAAAAAAATTAGAAAACAAAACGACACCCAGGTCGGAGGGCTGTTGGGGGCTGCTCGGTACCGGGGATCCCCCTCCCACCATTCCTAAAGGCACTGGAGGGTGCCCACACCCCCAATTCTTAGAACACCGAGAGCCGGGCCTCAGGGTCCCCCAACTCAGCCCCGCCACCAGGGGCACCGACCTATGGAGTGTGAAGGAACTTCTAGAACCTTCCTTCCCCCTTCCAGCCCTCTTCCCTGCTCCCTCTCTCGCTCACTCTCGCTCTGTGTCCTGCCCAGGGGTGGAACCCCAGGAGCTGCACCCACAGAGGCAGAAGCCCAGCTGCGGCAACTCGGTGCTCCCCGCCACCCCGGCCCTCCCACCCGAGGGCGCCGCGCGTCTCCCCACTGGGGGACATTCCCGAGGGCGCCGCGTGTCTCCCCCACTGGGGACATTCCCGAGGGGCGCCGCGAGTCTCCCCACTGGGGACATTCCCGAGGGCGCCGCGAGTCTCCCCACTGGGGACATTCCCGAGGGCGCCGCGCGCCTCCCCCACCGGGGACATTCCTGAGGGCGCCGCGGGTCTCCCCACCGGGGACATTCCCCGAGGGCGCCGCGCGTCTCCCCCACCGGGGACATTCCCGAGGGCGCCGCGGGTCTCCCCACTGGGGACATTCCCGAGGGCGCCGCGGGTCTCCCCACTGGGGACATTCCCGAGGGCGCCGCGCGTCTCCCCACTGGGGACATTCCCCGAGGGCGCCGCGCCTCCCCCACTGGGGACATTCCCGAGGGCGCCGCGAGTCTCCCCCACCGGGACATTCCTCGCTCTCCTGACCAACCTGTCAGACCCATGGGCACTGGCAGCTCAGGAAAGGCATCGTTGGCTCCATGGCCCCCGAGCCATTTGAGAACCACAGGAACATTCGAGAACGCTGGAGAACAGAGGGAACAAACCCTCAGGCCACTCACCTGAGTTGGTGGCGGCCTGGGGCAAAAGAGACCTTTCCACAGAGCCAGCCCCGGGTGGGCCGAGGAAAACCCTGACGTGAAATTGGCCTCAGGTGTCCTTTAATGGCTCCTCTTCACTTAGAGCCGTTAATTTTGTCCACTAGGTGGGTTAGCGACAAAGTTCTCCTATTGAATATGGAGCAAAATACGTTTTCTAAGAACCCCCTCCCACCGAAATGGGCAGCCGTTGGTCGCGTGGTGCAAGCTTTGCGCTGATTGGACAGTGCGGTCGCCCGATCACGTGCTCTGCACGTGACCATGTGCCTCTGAGACTCCGTGCCCTGAGAGAGACAGAGACAGACTATGTACGGTTGTCTGTATGGTGTGTGGGCTGACGGCGGTTTTGTGTTGTGTGTCAATGTGTGGCCTGCTGTGTGTGGGACTCTGTTGGACTGAACAGCCGCGAGCACTTGTGTGTGTGCGTATGTGTGTGTGTGCGTGCGTGCGTGCGTGTGTGTGTGTGTGTGTGTGTGTGTGTGTGTGTGTTGGAGGGAAGGAGAGCAAGGGCCACATACTGTGGACCAAAGACAAATTTCTTATGTACGGAATTGGAGGACCAGAGCGATAGTGCAGCGAGGGTGGCAGTTGCCTTGCATTGAGGTGCTATCCTGGCCCCCACTATATGGTACCCCAAGCCCTCCAAGAGTGATCCCAGAGTACCCCTGGATATGGCCCCAAAACAAACAGAAGAAATCTTTTCTGTATTTGTGAATGGGAAAAGATGAAAATGGGAGGAAAGCTAGTAGTTACATTTAAACACATGTATTTTTAAAATTCTATTTATTTATTTATTTATTTATTTATTTATTTATTTATTTATTTTGCTTGCAATGCTTAGGGGTTTCTCCTGGCTCTTCGCTCAGGAATTACTCCTGGCAGTGCTCAGGGGACCATATGGGATGCCGGGAATTGAACCTGGGCCGGCACAGGAGGGCCGCGTGCAAGGCAACGCCCCACCCGCTGGGCTATCACTCTGGCCGCTAAACACATGTATTTTTATAAGTCTGTTGCATTTTCCAAAAAAAGTAGCCAAATGACTACTCATTGTGAAAATTTACTAGTAAGATTAATTTTCTGGTCATTGATAGATATTGATTGCCTTTTAGATATTTACTATAACTGGTGCCTGAGTACTACAGATGGGTGGTGGAGAAAAGTACCCTCTAGGTAGTGGACTGAGCAGAATACAAGAAGAGAGGCTCTCAGAGAAGATGAAAGAGGAAGACAAGCTCCATATATTTTGCAGCGTGTCTTTGGACTAGCATAAGACCAAATAGCAGGATGAGCATCATTTTCTATACTTTCATGAAACATTTTATTAATTAAATTGAATTAAATTATTTTAACAACAAACAACAAAGAGTTAAATTAACTACTGTGTAGATGACTTCAAAGGAGTGAAGAACACATTTAAGAGAATAAAATGAGGGGCCTGAGCGATAGCCCAGCAGGTAGGGTGTTTGCCTTGCATGCGGCCGGCCCATGCCGGCCGGGTTCGATCCCCGGCATCCCATATGGTCCCCCGAGCACTGCCGGAGTAATTCCTGAGTTCAGAGCCAGGAGAAACCCCTAAGCATCGCTGGGTGTGACCCAAAAAAAGCAAAAAAAAAAAAAAAAAAAGAGAGAGAGAATAAAATGAAATACATCATTGGTATATTATTTTAATTTAAACTGCTTTAATTGTATCCATGAAAAAAAATTTCATTCTGTTTTGTTGTTCAAAGTAAAATTAATCTGTTAAGGATGCTCCTCTTGAGAATTTAGAAATAGTTGAGGATACATTGTGCCTATGCTTCCTTAAAAATTTATTTTCAAAGTATTTCTTAAAGTTATTCATTTATTTAACAAGTATTTATGGAATGCCTCACATATTTATTTATTGAAGACCCATTATAAATGTTGGGGATGCCATAGTGAATAAGAAAAAACTTATATTTCCAGGGGGCAAAAGCAATCAATAAATACAAGAATAAATACGAAAGTGCAAGTGCGATAAGCGTGGAGTTAAAGGGAGGCTGGAGAATGGCGGAGGATGGTGGGGCCAGGCCCGTGGGAAGAGACAGCATTGGAGGAAAGACATGAATGAAAGGAGGAATGAGCCACATGAGTGTCTGGGGAACCACTTTCCAAGCAGAAGGAAAACAAGGGTACAGGCCAAGATGACTAAGAGCTTGGCTTGTTCCAGAAACAGCAAGAAGGCAATTTTGTTTCTGTAAGAACAGAGTTTCTGAAATAAACCTATCGCAATTCTCCTGGAACTTACATCATAGGAAGGCAAGAGAGAAAATCAAATGGTTAAACTATTGCATTACATAGTGGGTGTGACAGTGCTATGAAAAAAAAAATGAAACTGCAGATCCCAAAAAGAGGGAGGAGAAACAAGTGTCTTAGATAAGGTAGCGAGAGAGGACATCTTAGAGGAGATAATGTTTAAGCAGCACCTCCAAAGGAGAGAGGAAATGACCCTCACAGACAGCTGGGAAGGCAGAACCATGGGTGAAAGGGCCCTCAGATGCTAAGAGAAAGGCTAGGAGTCTTGATGAGACTTTGTAAGGAGGAAAATGGTAGATGCGGTTGAAATCAGTCAGGGGCACAATTGCTTAGGGCTTGCAAATCTTTAGAGTTGTTCTTGGTGCAATGGGGAGCCAACAGCTCATGAGGGGTATGCCATTTTATTTATTTATTTTTTGGCTTTTTTTGGGTCACACCCGCGATGCTCAGGGGTTACTCCTGGCTCTGCACTCAGGAATTACTCCTGGCGGTGCTCGGGGACCATATGGGATGCTGGAGATTGAACTGGGCCGGCACTGGCAGGCGGCGTGCAAGACAAACGCCCTACCCGCTGGACTACCGCTCCGGCCCCAATACTTTGTATTTCTTAGTTTGATCACTTGATCACTTGAATCCCGTTATTCATCGATTTGCTTGAGTGGGCGCCAGTAACATTTCCATTGGACCCTATCACGTGCCAATGTAGCCCAATGGCATCTGGTTGATTCAGGAATATGAAGAGCCTCAAACCGTTCCTTCAGGGTCTTGACAAGGAAGTCTGACCATCTTGTACGTGGGCGGCCACGTGATCTTTTGACATCCCGTGGGATCCAGTCGGTAACGGCTCTAGTCCAGCGGTTGTCTCCAAATCGCATTACATGTCCAGCCCATCTGATTTTCGATGCCTTGGCAAAGGAGACAGCGTCCCTGATTCTGGAATAGCGACGGAGGTAAGAACTCCGGATTCCTTCACTCACTTGAGTGAGACATGATATTCCAAGCATAGCTCTTTCGATGCCTCTCTGGGAGACCCGAATAGCATTCTCATCCTGCTTTCGTAGGGCCCAGGTCTCTGAGGCGTATTTTAATGCAGGGAGAATGGTGGAGTCAAAGAGATGTGCCCGGAGCCGGAGGTTCTTTGTCCTTTTAGCTATTTCTTCGATGCCTTTGAAGGCATTCCATGCCACTCTCTTCCTCCTGTGCAGCTCAGCTTTTAGGTCGTTCATCATGTTGACTTCTCGACCTAGGTACACATAACTGCTGCATTCAGAGATGTTTGTTCCATTGAGAGTGAATGGGGCCTCAGGAACTAGTTCATTTCTCATGAACATAGTTTTCTTCAGATTCAGCTGTAGACCTACCTTTCTACATTCTCGGTTAAAGTCAGCCAGCATTTGTGCCGCTTGGCTAATGTTTGGTGTTATTAGAACGATGTCATCAGCGAAGCGGAGGTGGTGTAGTTGACGTCTTTAAAAATCTAGTATCTATTTTATACTTGCAATAAATTTAGAATAAATTTTAATACCAAACAGACACTTTCAAATACTCACGTATGGCTAGAGGCTATTATGTAGTACAGGGCAAGTGTAGATCTTTTGTTGACTTCTTAGACCGGGCAATTCCAATCTACTTTGTTCTGTGGTGCAGGTGCTTTTTGGTTGTGACACGATTTCTTGTTTCTAGATTTCTGTTTGCTTGGAACCTGAATTGTTGATTCCATAAATAAATGCTTTTTCCTAGTTCTCTCACTACCTGATTCTGGAAACTAATATTACCCTTCTAATGTAGCCAGGTGTGTTACAATCTGCACCCCCAAAAAATGAAGAGTTTATGGGTACTATATCCTGTATGATTGCATAAGCTTCCTTTATAGTAATATAATCTTGTCATAAATGAGAAGTTTCATAGCATAAGAGAAGGGAAAGAATGGAAGATGAAAACATTTTTCATTAGAAGGGGCATCATTAAAGGCATTAGATGATGTTTGAAGTTAAGTGAAACAGGTAAGGCATCATCTTTTAATTTTCATAAAATCAGTGAGTAGATTTTTCTACTGCAAGTAACAGATCACAAAACATTAATTAGATAATTCATAAAGACATTCAATTATCTCACAAAGTAAGAAGGGAGTAGATAGGGGATTCCAGACATGCAGCTCTGTGATCCAGGCTCACTCTAAGCTGTCATTCTCAGAATGTTAGCCTCTTAGTCTTCCAGATGTACTGCCTTCTGGTTGGAAGACGGCTGCATCTTCAAGCATTCAAAAAGAACAAAAGGATCATCTACGAGCAAAATCTTCCCCAATACAAGCTTCCCCAATACAATACATACAAACTTCTTCTCATATTATGTGGATCAAAACTTGTCAGAGAACTGGAGAAATAGAATGGGTATTAAGGTGCTTGCTTGGAATGTGGTCAACCTAGATGTGATCCCCCAGAAAAGACTTCTCATCATAGAACAAGAAAGAGTTCCCTGAGAACTGCCAGGTGTACACTCCTCCAACCTCACAAAATGAACTAGTTGGAACTGAGTAAAACTAGCTATTAGCAAAGGAAAATGAAATTATACTCTTGGTTTATGCCAAGTATGGTTCATGCCTGGCCTCGGGGGTACTGTCTACCATCTCTGAAAATGCTATTTTGAGGGAAGTCAACATTCTTTAATTTGATATGCAATTGGGAAACGATAACAGACAGGCAACTAATCGTATCTAGCTCAGTTTTGAAATTATCCTTTAGATTTTAGCGACTGCAAAAATTCTAAGAATGCAGGAAGAATAGGATGATAGAGTGAGAGGATAAGGTTGTGGTTAGAATCGCTTCTGGGGGGTGGTAGTGGGGTGGGCTGAAGTGGGAGTTTTTTGGAAATGACCTGAAGAAACAATGGACTTTTTCTTTCCGTATTTTGGTCAATCATACCCCAGGTGAGAGATGACTTGACAAGAACTAGAAATATTTATAAATATGGCTGTGCCTCCAGTAATAATAAAGTTACAGTAAGCTTGTAACATCTATAAGATAATGACTTTTGGTTAGTTCCAGCAACCATCAGTTTTTTACAACTCACACAAAGAACTACTGTAATATCGTTAGTGTTTGCTTCTGTCTCAACTCTGGAGAACACAAGATATTTAGACATGTTCAAAAAAGAAATGACAGCGTATATGTAATGCTTTGTTCTGAAAAGTACTTGAAGCGGCTTAAAACAATGCACCTAATGTAAATCATAATAACAAATGGAAATGCCAGCCCATAGCAGAACAAGATTACCATAATTTAACTACATATAACACTAAGGAAAACAAAAAAAATTATTGTTTCAGGGTCACACCTAGCTGTGCTCAGTGAGTACTCCTGGGTCTGTGTTCAAGGGTCACCCTGACAAGGCTCAGGGGACCATATGTGGTGACATGTATTGAACCTGGATCAGCCTTGTGGCCCGGTCAGAAAAAATAAAAGAAAGTAAGAAAAGGATGCTATTTGTTGGGACAATAATGAAGAAATATTAGGTAGCCACATGTCAACATTTTCTGAGGAAGCTAGTTCTGTTTTAAAAAAATTAGAAATTGCTACTTGTTTAAAATAATTAGTGGAATGCAAATTCTTCAAATGTAATAGCTATTTTTGTTTGATATCTTCTTTTCTTGAGGTATGGAAAAATTAACATCACGGTGTAATATTGTCTTTTTAAAACTAAAGTTTAACACATTGGAAAATAAATCCTAAAAAATATATTCTAATAATAAGAATTCACCTATTTTTCAGTTTAGCGACAGTAAAGATTTAATCTCTCTCTCCCTCAAAAAATTAAAAGTATGGTTAATAAAAATCTTAAGCACTTTGAAATACTTACAATATAAAATTATGTATGCTAGACTTTCTAATGGGAGATAAGTTCAAGCCTAAATTATTGGAGGATTTTTCTCCAAAGCTCTGTGTGTGTACGTGTTTGGGGGAAAATGCTTGAGAGGCCTGTAATCTGAAAAATATTTCATAATCACTTAAAATATGACTACCAAGATCTCAAAAGTTAAATGATTAAAACAATCATCTCAATAATTCATTTATTCAAGAGGTTTAAAACTTTTAAGCTAATGTTTGGCAAAATCAAAATCACAAATCAAATGGCATGAAAAGTTAATATATAGAAGCTGAGTTAAAAAGTATTATAAATGACTGGGTAAATGAAGATTAGATTAAGTATGACATTTCAGAGTTAAATATCAGTGAAAATTCAATAAAGTATACCATATACTTATTCAAAACTTATTTTATATGCATCATTTTTATCACTTCATTTAGAGATGTTATTTGGAGCAGTATTCATAGGAAATTATATTTCAGAAAGGGTCAAAAACAATTGGAAAATTTGTGACCTAACATAGTCCTTGGAAAAATATACTTAGGATAAAAATACACATTGTGACGTACACATAATAGGTGTTCAATAAATATTTAATGGGGCATCAGGGTCATGTTCAGATTTAGTTTTTAACTGTGAACATTGAAAATTGCTAATAAAAAGTAATATCAATTAATTTACCTGAAAGTAAAATATTAAAGGCTCACATAAAATATTATGTGGTCTTGAGATACTATTACCATTAACTGTACGGAAATTTGTTATTGTTGTTTTTGGGACACACCCAATAATGCTCAGGGCTTACTCCTGGCTCGGTGCTCAGGTAATATTCCTGGCTGGCTCTGAGACCATATGGGTTGCTGGGGATCAAACTGGTTCACTCACGTACAAGTGAAGTTCCCTACGCACTGTACTATCACTCTGGCTAGTGATATGGAAGATTTTTTAAAAAAATATTTTTATTTATTTTTTTCATTTAAGAGAGGGTAAATGAGGATTCCTTCAAATCTCAAGGAAACACACACTCTTTCTGTCTCTCTCTCTCTCTCACACACACACACAATACATTCTGGTGATGATTGCAGGGAGGGGGTTATATTATGTCAAGTTAATAAGGAAGCATGCTGCTTCCTTATTAACTTGATAATGCCATCCTAGGCATTTGTTATTGTCGCCATACTCAGGTCAGTTATTTCCTTCCTATCTCTCCTACAATAATCTTGGCTACCTTAACTACTTTGGCTCTTCATTCCCATAATTATATTCAAGACCTTCCCATACCAATGACTACAACAGCTTCAGAAACTCAGTTTGCTCCATATTGTTCTCTCATGGCTACTGTGTTGCTGCTATTGCTATCATTGGTGGTATTGCACAGAACCACCATCTGAAGTTACTCAGGTCTATGAGGTAACAGGAACCTTATGTAGAGCCACAGACCTACAAATCATGCTCGACCTTTACAGTCACATTCCCAGCCTTGCCAATCAATGTGTTAAAGTCAGACCTTTATACTATAACTCTAACAAGTCTTGAATCAACCAGATACTGTAGACTACTGACCCTACAATTTTAAGCTACACATGTCTTCTTGTTGAACATTTTCCTTCTCAGTTTACAGTCTATCATCAAGCTTGCTCATATTCACTCGTCTTTAAATCCCTTGCCTTCTCTCCTACTTATCATACTCCCTATGCCCAATTCCAGTTAATGGAGGTCCTGCCTGCTGAGGGATGGCACCCACACAACTGAACACACTTGTGGAAAAACACACAATGTACTATCAGTCTTAATTTATAGTTAAGATAATCAATTTCATTAGGATCGTAATGATTTCCAAGAATAGTTCTATATTCTTAGTCTATTTATAGTCCCACTTTCTTATATAATAACTTTATATTTTCTTTGCAATCCTCACACCCCTACACCTTTTCTCATATCCTGGAACAAGGGGAAATGCTATTTTTATATTAATAGAATGAGCTCCTTCATAGGCCAAATCTCATCTTGTCTTGTCAACTAGTTAAATTACATCACAAGCAATTCTTCCCTTGTCCATATAGACAATATTTTCTAGTTCCATTTGTATACAAATATTCTATTTTTCTCTCATTCATACTTCAATGTAGAAGCATTTACCATGTACATGTTATTCTAAGTACTTGTGCTAGGCATGAAAAATAAATAGCTTTTCATATTATGTCAGCAGGCCAGAAGTAAAACATTTTTAACAACAATTTTAGGATTGAAGATGGTAGCTATGATAAATGAAAGTATTTTAACATTACCTTTGAATTTACATAAAATTGTTTCTAATCCATAGGTAATGTATAACAGAGGTCACTTAATTGAAGTAGATACTTTATAAGTTTTTTTATACTTTCTGTCATTAGAAATTATTAATTTAATTGTGAATTTTCATGTAGTGGGACTTGGTGCTTTCCTTACAATCAATAGATAAGAGTGCTTCTCTTTAAATTAAGGTAAGGATAATAATATTGATTACAGTTTGTTAAATATCAATAAATGTACTGAATATCAAACTCTGGACTAAGCAGTTTCAAAATTTGCACACATAATCCTTACAGTAATACTCCGAGGCAGGCAGTGTTCCCTTAATTTGCAGTTGGTACACTAAGAAACAAAAATTTCCTTACTGAGTGTTTTCTTTCATTTTAATTCAGATAACATACAAATTCCACTTTGAACAGTAAAGGAAAAGAAATAGCACACGTGCTGACAGTAGGAACTAATAATGTGCATTTGAGAATGAACATCCTCTTAGGAAAGAGAATATGTTGATGGCAAGAGTGTATCTAGTGGGTGAGTAGTTTCTGAATGTCACCAGAAACCCCAGGCAATGACAGGACAATCTAGCCAAAAGACAGTTAGCACTAAAGGAGGACAAGGATTGGAAGGAGTGTGTGAGTGGAGGGAGTGTTCATTTTGCTACTACATTTAGTACGTATGTATGCATGCATGCATGCATGTATGTATGTATGTATGTATGTATGTATGTATGTACATATATCTTTGGCTGTTTTGGGGGTCACACTCGGCGACACTCAGGGGTTACTCCTGGCTTTTTGCTCAGGAATTACTCCTTGTGGAGCCTCAGGGTACCATATGGTATGCTGGGGATCAAACCAGGTTACATTTAATATATATGTTATATATATATGTTATACATATTATATATATGTATATATTGCTTTTGGGGTCACACTCGGCAATGCTCAGGGGTTTCTCCTGGCTCTGCACTCAGGAATTACTCCTGGCGGTGCTCGGGGATCATATGGGATGCCGGGGATCCAACATGGGCTGGCACAGGCGGGCCACGTGCAAGGCAAACACCCTACCTGCTGGACTATCACCCGGCCCCACATTTAATATATATTTAAAAATGGGTACTTTTAAGTTTTTTTAAACTCTCAATTTTATGTTTTGAACATTTTTAAGCCTACAAGTAATAATACAATGAAAAATCATAAGTTATTTACATAGATTCAAAATTAAAATTTTTTTCATCTTCCATATTTACTACAATTTTTAAACTTATGTAGATATTTTAATACTTTAGTATGCTTCTCTCAAAAACAATATTCTACAAAATAATAATCAATTACATGCTTAATAATTTATCATAGCTCATTATTATGATCTGATAGCAGTCTATTTTAATGATTCCACCTTGTATCCAGTATAAATGTATCCAGTATAAACAATTTTATTCACTGTATCCAGTATAAATAATTTTTTTTTTTGCTTTTTGGGTCACACCCAGTGATGCTCAGGAATTACTTCTGGCACTGCATGGAGGACCATTGGGATGCCAGAGATCGAACCCAGGTCAGTCGCATGCAAGGCAAATGCCCTACCCGCTGGACTATAGCCCGGCCCCCAGTATAAATAATTTTTAATATTGCTTAATTTACTTACAGATCTCACACTACAGTTACTAGTCAATTCTATTCTCCACTAACCTAGAATACTTCACCAGCCATTTTTGTCTTTAAAGACATTGCTCTCATAGAAGAATTCAGGCTAGCTGTTTTGTAGATTGGTCCTCAGTTTGGATTAGTCTGAATTTCACTCTTATGATTAGATTCACATAAAGAAATTTCAGAGCTGGAAAGATTGAGTTGCTTGCTTTGCATGCAGATTACCCCAGCTTGATATTCCAGTGGTCCCTGGAGCACCGCCAGGAGGGATCCCAGAGCACAGAGCCTGAACTAATCCCTGAGATCTTCTGGGTGCACCCCCACAGAGCAAAAATATTTAGCAAGGCTACAATGTAGTTGATAGGACAAATTTCAACATATTATATTTTTTTGCAGTAAATTTATTGCTCTACGTTTTTAGCAATTTGCATGTACATTTCATATGTTCTTTGCACACAATGACATTTTACTAAAAAGGTAAGATGTTATACTTGTTAGTAGGTGTGAATTAGAAATCTTCTGCAGATAAAAACAATAAGACAACAGTGTTAAAACCTTGAATGTGTAAATGCAATTGGCCTAAATGTTTATGTATTTACTATATAAGACTAATAAGTCATTATGTGATATTGAAGTTCTAATAATGTGAACTCTTCAGTAAGTCTGAATAAGTCTTGCTCTATTATATAGTAAAACAAACAGGGTGCTCAATGAGAAATGCCAAAATTTTTATAGAAACAGGAAACAAAAGTCTCTTAAAAATAGCTCAATACTTATTTACAAGGTTTATTTATAAAATTTAATATATGCCTTACAATTATAATGGAAATATAATTATCAACATTTTATGGATTATAGATTGTTAACAGTAGTTTTTGACCATTATGCTAAATCCCATTGGTTTTACATAATGTGTAAAAAAGATTTCTTATACATAAAAATGTTCTTATACATTGTATGACTGAACAAATTTGTAACTGTATATCTAATGTGATTCAGTTAAAGACATTTTTTAAATTCTAAAAAATCTTCTCCCTCTCCTCCCCATGATTGATGCTGTCTGTATTCTAAACTCTGGGTGTGTGTGTGTGTGTGTAAGTGTGAGCGCAAGGTGCTCTTTGTGCGTGCGCTTACATTTCTTATTTAATGAAAAGAATAGTACCAGAGAGAAACAGATAGATGGACTGGAGCAAAATCTTTGCATGCAGGTGGCGTTGGTTCAATGACTGGCATCTCATGGTTGCCTGAGATCACTACCGGCCCCTAGATACAAAGCCGGGAAGAGCCTCTGAGCACTGCTTGTGGCCCCACATCCCAAAACAAACAAATAAAAAAAGAGAAATACAAACTTAAATTTATGACTTTATAAAACCGTTTTGCCGCTTTTTCCTGGCAGTGCTTTTTTTATGTTCTGACTGAAACTCTGTGGATGCATTATATTTTAGGTTTATATTTAATTTTTCCAGTGGAAGTGTTCATTTGATGCTAAATAGGCAATTATACCACCCAATAAAATGAGTAGGAAAGCAAGCAATTTGTATTTTTCCTTAATAAGTATTGCTTCCTTTGCTGAACACCTAAGCAAGTTATAATTTTTGGTATATCTTCTATATAAATCTCGAGAAGACTCTAAATCAAATTCTTAAATGAGGATAATGATTAATAAAGAATTAAATGATACAAATATTTTTTTGCTGATTTAAAAATTATCTTGGGATTGGAGAGATAATACAATGGGTTGGCCGTGTGCTTGCCTTGCACATGGCAACTCTGTTTCATCCTCAGTACCACATACGGTCCCCTGAGCATTGCTAGGCGTGATCTCTGAGCAGTCAGGAGCAAACCCTGAGAACTTCTGGTTGTGGCCCCTGCAAAAAAACAGAACAAGATCTTCAAAATAAACTGTTTAAATTCATAATGTTAAAATAAACACTGAAGTTAGGAAAATGTCAAACTTTTTAGTGTTAGTACATAGTTGTCAAAATACCTTAATAGTAAAGATTTTTTTTCTTATTATATCACCATGAGATAGATGATTACAAAGCAGTCCATGATTGGGTTTCAGTCACACAAGTGTTCCAACACCCAATCCTCCACCACCAGTGCACGTTTCCCACCACCAGTGTCCCTAGTTTCCCACCCTCCTTCCCACCTGCCTCTGTGGAAGAAACATCCCCGCCCCACATTCTGGTTTGCAATACAGACACTGAAGCATTATTATGTATATCCCTTTACTAGTTTCAATACTCAGTTCTAATCTAGCATAACACATTTCCAACTATTATTGGCAAACCATCTCTTCTTTAACTTACCTACCCTCTGTCCCCACACACCATTGACAAGTCCTCCTGGCTTCTATTTTGCCTGGCCTTGGATATCAGTCTCGCTTTTTTTTAAAATAATTTTTAAGTCATATCTTTACCTGCTGAAGTTTTTAATGTTATTTTCTGCATAATCTTCTATACCTAATGTGTGAAAACAACTAGATTTGACCTGGAGAGACGGAACAGCAGAGACGGCACTTTTTTTTAAAAAAATTTTTTGGGTCACCTGGCAATGCTCAGGGGTTACTCCTGGTTCTCACTCAGGAATTACTCCTGGCGGTGCTCTGGGGACCATATGGGATACGCCGAGAATTGAACCCCGGCCTGCCACGCAAGGCAAACGCCCTACCCGCTGTACTATCTCTCTGGCCCTAGAAGGCACACTCTGATCCAAGTTAAACTGTACAAACAATGCCATCATTTAATAACTTCCATTCCATTGCATATTATTATTTCTGCCTGTGCTCCTCGGAACCTGTTCAAGAGCGATCCTTGAGTGCAGAGCCAG
>JAJIBD010015570.1:0-28700 GCA_021461705.1 Cryptotis parvus | reverse complement strand
CGACTGTGCAGTCTTGCGTGGGTGCGGGTTTAACTTTGGGTTCTGATCTCCGAGATTTATTTTTGGGTCTCTGAAGCATGGCTGATAAGTGAGCTTGTGTGGCTGAGCCAGAGGCGGTTTGTTGGTTTAATATCTCAGGAAATTTGGTCCTGAGTTATTGGAGTCTGGCCAGAGGAACAGCAGCGATATTGGGGTATCAGAAGGCCTGAGGGCAGCCTCAGGCTGCTAATGCACTAGCCCCACTGGTCCAGTTGACTTGCCCATGGCACCATGCCCCATGGGTCCCAGTAGCGATGGCCGCTGCAGCCCCAGTAGGGGGGTCAGGACCGGGCCCAGGATTCTGCCTTTCATAGCTTGGGCACTCTGGGGGCTGTATCCATCATTCCAGCAGAACCTGACCAGAGTCACAGACCACATCCTCGGTCTTCGGTCAGTTGGCTCTCAGGGAGGTTTTCCTCCATAGAATGCTGCAGGTGGTCCTGGGAGAGTGATTTGCTTCCAGTGGCAAACAGCTGATGTTCCATGGTGGGAATCTGGAGCACCTCCTCAGCTCCGGAACCTCCACACCCACGCTCCACGGCGATGCCAAGTGGGACCCGCAAGAGCCGTTTTCAGACACATTAAAACTCTGCTGCAGCCCGTAACGCCAAGAACTGTGGGGGCTCTGCCAGCAGGCGACCGCACTGCTGCCATGCTCATGAGTCCCACTGGGCTGGTGCTCCATGGTGGGTGACCGGCTGTTCCACTTAATGACACTCTCCCTGAGCCTGAATATCCACGGGGCACCCACGTTCACTCATGCAGAAACTTTGTGGTCCGATCGGCTGTTCAGAGCTCTGAGAACCACCGTCCCTCGGCCAGCTCCGGTGTTTGCTGCTTCTCCACTGGGTCTCCTCTTTTGTTTTTCGTTTGGGGACTCCCCAGCAGTGCTCAGGGTTTACTTCTACTCTGTGCTACTCAACACTCAGGGTGGTAACTTAGGAGACCATTTGTGCCAGGGATTGGAGTCAGCCACATGCAAGATGAGAGCCTTAACCCTCGCTGAACCTAATGCTTATGCCAGCTCTGAGCCTTCTGGAGGCTCAGTTACCAGTGATGGCAGATGACAGCACATCCGTCATCTCGCTCCGCTTCCGACCCACTCATTGGCAAAAGACTCAGAATCCAGGGGCTTGGCTCCTTGCCTCGTGTGGGTCTGTGGTATGGAAACCGTTGCACCATTGGTCAGACAGGCACTTATGAAAAGAAGCCCAGCGTTGGCAGTGACTGCAACGTGCTAGTAAATACTCCCTCTTGACATCGTTTTATTTTCGCCTTTGGGTCACACCTGCTGGTGCTCAGGACTTACTCCTGGCTGTGTGCTCAGGAATCACTCCTGGCTGTGTGCTCAGGAATCACTCCTGGCTCTGTGCTCAGGAATCACTCCTGGCTCTGTGCTCAGGAATCACTTCTGGCGGGGCTTGAAGGATGATGCTTGGTCCCGGCTATGGAACTGGGTTGGCCACGTGCAAGACAGGTGCCTTAACTCCTGCCTCCCCTCCCCACCCGCCTGTTGACCTCTTGACTCTGCAGTGGCGTGAAGCCACCTGACAGTGCTCTCTTCTCCCCCACGTGACCCTACAGTCCGCGTGCTGAGTAACCTGGTGAAGTCAGCGTCTAAGGAGTACTTGGGGGAGAACCGCATTCTGGAAAGCACCTGGAAGATTTCCTGCCTGATGGATAGACACCCGTGCAATGAGGCGACCTTGAAGCACATCGAAGGCGTCCTGGTGTGAGCAGCTCCTCTTGGTCTCTTGGGAAGCTTAGCCTTCCTAGTGAGAATGTTTTTGGTGGGGGAGGAATGTTTAGAGTTTAGGGACCACCTAGTGAGACTCAGGGGCTCCCACAGCAGTGCTCACACAGCTGGCTCAAACTCAGGCTCTGAGCTCTCTCCCGTCACCTGCTCATGTTCTTTCTTTGTTTCTTTGCTTCTTTGTTTCTTTCTTTGTTTCTTTCTTTGTTTCTTTCTTTGTTTCTTTCTTTGTTTCTTTCTTTGTTTCTTTTCTTTGTTTCTTTCTTTGTTTCTTTCTTTCTTTCTTTCTTTCTTTCTTTCTTTCTTTCTTTCTTTCTTTCTTTCTTTCTTTCTTTCTTTCTTTCTTTCTTTCTTTCTTTCTTTCTTTCTTTCTTTCTTTCTTTCTTTCTTTCTTTCTTTCTTTCTTTCTTTCCTTCCTCTCTCTCTCACACCCAGCTGTGCTCCTGTGACCACATGGTGCTAGGGATTGAACCCCACGTGGGTGAGGCTTTGTAGGAGACATATTTCCAGCCCGCTGCACTATCTCCCAGTCCTCGGGACAGATTTATTTTATTTACTTATTTTGGGTCCACACCCTGTGATGCTCAGGGCTTACTTCTGGTTCTACACTCAGGAGTCACTCCTGGTGGGGCTTGGGGAGACTTTATGTGGTTCCAGGGATCAAATCCAGATAAGGCAAGCTATACTACTGCTGTACTACTGCTACTACCTGCTATACACTGCTCCAGCCCAAGGGACAGATTGTTGTTATTATTATTATTGTTTTTATTAATTTATTTTTTGTACATAAAATTTATGCCCCTCAAGGTGTTGCAGGTGTGGCTGTGGTGCCCGGATGTGTTGGCAGGTGGCAGACAGGAGACAGTCTTGTCTACACTCCGGGCTCTGCCCTGTGGGCCCTGGATGGTTGATGGTGGTGACATAGAAAAAGACTGGGCCCCCTGGGATGAACCCAGAGCCACAGCAGAGCCTGGTAAGCTGCCCAGGGTGGATTCGATATGCCAAAACCAGTAACAATAATGGACCTCATTCCCAATGAATGGAGACGTTACTGGCACCTGCTCGAGCAAATCAATGAACGGGAATACAAGTGACAAGTAAATAAAACTTAGCCCACAGAAGAGAATTCTTTTTGGCAGTGTGCCAAAGACAGTCCGAAGGGCTCATGCCCCTGTTGGTAACACGCATGTTTTTGGTTTTTAGATTCCTGGCCGGAAACACGTGTCTTGCCAAAGCAAAGCTGTATGAGTGCCTGTATATCAGGAAGAGGCTGTTTGGTGAAAAGAGCATTCTGGTTGGAGAAACGATGGAGTTTCTGGCAGATTTGCTGTCGTTTTCCCCAAGAGCTTGTGAGAAGTACGTTATTATGAACTATTTCAAGGGGAGGCAGCTCCTTCCCCCACCAAAAAGAAACCCGATCCACTGTGACGGTCCTGCTTCAACTCCACTGGGCGGAGAAGCTGGTCCGTCCCCAGGACCTGAGCTCCGTGTGCTTGGAAGGTGCCGTGGGGAGGTGCCGGTGGCCAGGAAAGGTCAATGGTCCCCAACATGGCGCTCCTGTGAGGAGCTTGGGTTATGCCAGGCCTCTTGCGCGCCTCCCGCCTGACCCACACCAGAACCGGGGACTCCACCCCCACAGACTGAACGCTGACCTTGCGTCCCACCCAGCTTCCCGAGTGATCCCCCAACTGAGCCTGCACTGGCTCCCCCCACCAGCCCTTTACCCTCAGGAAGCCCCTCTCTGCTTTCCCCAGCTCCCCACACCAGACCCTGTGAACGTTGTTAAAGAAAATCATCAGGGTCTTGGGGATGGTTGGAGGCCCCTGCCTCGCCCCTGTGAGGTCCCAAGTTAGATTCCTGGTGTTACTTTGTGTGTGTGTGTGTGTGTGTGTGTGTGTGTGTGTGTGTGTGTGTGTAGAGTGGGGGATCCTTGTGGCTCTGCAATCTGGAAGTCCTGGAGTATGTCTTTATTTTTTTTTGCTTTTTGGGTCACATCCGGCAATGCTCAGGGGTTACTCCTGGCTCTGCACTCAGGAATTACTCCTGGCGGTGCTCGGGGGACCATGTGAGATGCCGGGGATCGAACTTGGGCGGCATAGGCTGGCCGCATGCAAGGCAAATGCCTACCCGCTGGGCTATCGCTCCGGCCCCCGGAGTGTGTCTTTGGAGCACACAGTCCAGAGTGCTAGCACTGCAGCTAGAATCTGTGTGGGTCGGGGTGAGGCACGGAAGTTCTGCTCTGCATGTGGAAGACCCTGCGTTTGCTCATCTTTTGGGAGAGGATGTACATCTGGCAGTGCTCAGGGCTGACTCTTGGCTCCGTGCTCAGGATTAATCCTGGAGGTGCTAGAGGGACCATCTGGGGTGCTGGGAATTGAACTTGGGTTGGCCACAATCAAGGGTTGGACACCCTGCCCTCTGTTCTATTACAGTGCCAGAGCACTGCTCTCTGTTTACTTATGTATTTATATTTTGGGCTACACCAGAAATGTTCAGGAGTTATTCCTGACTCTGCACTCAGGAGTTTCTCTTGGCGGTGCTCGGGGACCACAGGGGATGCCAGGGATTGAACCTGGGTTGACCATGTGCAGGGCAAACACCCTCCCCGCTGTACTATTGCTCTGGCTCCAGGCGCTGATTTTTAAAGGAGCAACCTGGGAGAGGGAGTATTTCTGGGTCCACTTTCCACTGTTAAGTAGCTGAGGCGAGATGGCGGCTCTGGCTTCCCTCACCTGGGCTCCAGCTTGGTTGCCGCCGCTGGGACCCGTGAGAACCCCTTCTGCACTGGTGAAGTGCGTATGTGATGGCTCTTGTCACAGGAGGGGACACGCTGGCATCCCACACAGTGAGTGTTTGGCAGCCTGTCTGGCCCAGACGGAAGGAATGCAATAAACAGAGTGCTTGGCAGGATTATTTTGTCCCTAGTAAGTAGTTTTGTAGACACTTGATATCATCTAAAGCCTCCTCTTGTTCCTTTTTTAAGGCCTGCACTGTGAGCAGAGAACAGGGATTTTTGAGAGAAGTAATAAGCTTGACAGTAGAGCTGCTGTGTCTGGAGAGGAAAATCTAAACACGCGGCAGATGAACTGAGTCATCGCCACTGGCTGTCGCCTGCACTGCCCCTTCCTCCCCTCACCCCATGTCCAGGGCGAAGCCCAGCCACAAGGATGGGCCTGGCCAGATTGGGGCGTCCTCTTCCCTGGCCTCACTGTTGGTGACCAGGCTCCGAAAGTCACGAAACGGTTTCCTTGCTGAAGGCGACTCTCCGTAATAGCATATTCTGAGACTTTGGCTGTGGCCAGGAGAGACTGCCGTGACCTCCCTCTGACCTCCCACTCGTAGTGGATCCTGGCGACAGCTTTCCCACACTGCAAAAAGGACGCTCGGTTGGATAAATGATGTCCACATCAATCATTTAGAGTAAGAACACAGGACAGAGGAAGAAAGTTGAAAACATTTGTAGTTCAGGCCTGGAGCGGTAGTACAGTGGATAGGATGCTTGCCTTACATGTGGCTGACCCAGATCCAATCCCCAGCACCCCAGAGTTTCCCAGTCCCCACCAGAGTGATCCCTGAGCACAGAACCAGGAGTAAACCCTGAGCAGAGCGGGATGTGGCCTCCACCCACAAATTGTACTTTAGGTAACATGGTTACTTAGTGTTCATGTTTATGGTTTTGGTATACACTGTTACCACACCTTTAATTTTGGGGGTTTTTTGGGGGGCCACATCCGGTGATCCTATGAGTGCTGAAACCCCTTAGAAGTTTCCCTTGTCAGACACACACAATACTGCTCTTCCCCTACCTACAGCTTCCATCTTTTTATTCCCTCGTTGGATTTTTTTTGGGGGTCACACCTGGCAATGCTCAGGGGTCACTCCTGGCTCTTATCACTCAGAAATACTCCTTGTGGTGCTTGGGGGACCATATGGGATGCTAGGGATTGGGGCGTTTGAGCCATGTGCAAGGGTCAGCCATGTGCAAGGCAAACGCCCTCCCGCCCGTACTATCACTCGGCCCCTTGTTGGACGTGTTGAGGTCTGATTCCTGGGCTCTCTTGTCAGCCAGGATTCTGCAAGGAGCTGTCCCTCATCTCCGTTTGCCCTCGTCCCTGTTGTCAGCCACAGACACTGTCCACGCCTGTCTGTCAGCCGTCTTGACTAGAGTCTCCCACTTACCCTGTCCATTTCCTTTATCTGTTCCCAGCTAAACTCCATCTGCCTAGGAACGTCTCCGTTAGACTATTCCAAGTATGGATGCTGGGCAGGGCCAAACACACAGCCTCACAAAGGCAGCTCCCTGCGCCTGCACCGTCTGCACGATCCGGGTCCACAGTCACCGCCGAAGCACTTTAACCAGCGTTTCTCACTCAGTCTCACAATTCTCCTTTCACCTCTATTCTGTACATGATTTAGCCAAGGCCCATGGAGATGAAGTCTCCTTCCTGTCCAGGAAACTGATATGAATACCCAGGAGAAATACATGACCAGGGGGTCTGAGTTCAGTCTCGGCTTTAACCCCTGTGGCCACTGCTGGACCTGCCTGAGTACCAGCTGCTCACCAGGGTGCAGTCCCCCCCCGCCCCGGGTCCCATCGCCAGCTCTGCCTCACTCAGTGGGAATGCAGAGCTTGGCCAGCTTTTCTCTGCTCTGTGGTCACTGTGGGAGCTCAGACACTGGTCACACACCACTGGATTAAGTGCTGCAGCTGCCCGAGGCCGCGGAGTTTAGACCTGCACTGAGCATCTCCGCTCTCCCTGGGCTGGCCTCCTCCTCCCGCTGCGCCCGGCCCTTTCCCTTAGCGCAGAGCCGTGAGGCAGGTACTCTCCATCTGCCACGAGCCCCGGCCCCATGGAATTTTCCACGGTGCACATTCGATCACAGCTTTTCTCTTTCCGAAAACTCCACAACAAGAAAGTCCCGACCCTTAACCTTGGTTTTTATTTTTTTTTTCCTAATTCAAGTGGTCAATCCTGTTTCAGCGTCCAGTCTCCCCCTCTGACCTGCAGGGAAACTCTCCGAGGACCAGGAACAGTCTAACCTCTGCACCCTGGTCCTTGCTCTGCTCTGCATTTGATGAACAGTTACTGAATGAATGTTTGAACAAATTCCAAGCCTTTTCCATGCCAAAATGTGATCGCTGCTGCTCTCTCCTAGGGTCTCCAGGAAGCAGGCCATTGAGTTTTACAAAGAAGTGATAAGGATAAAAGGAAAATGCAGGCACTCAGGTCAACTCCCCACTCATCGGGAAGCAGCTGAGCATCAGCCTGAGTGACACCCTGTGCAAACTAGGTAACCAGCCACTGACTTCTGCTCCCGGCAGGGCGTGTGCCCCAAGCAGCACCTTCTGCTGCTGTCAGCGAGCCCAGCCCAGCCTGTGCTACATCCTTGCAGCGTCCCTTGCACCCTGCTCGCTCCCACATCATAAAGGTGTCTTTGGATAGAGCAGAGGGATGTGAGTATGTGATTTCCTGTGCAGGAGCCTGGTTCCATCCCTGGCCAGTGTGACCCATAGAGAGCCGCCCTGCGTGGTCTTGGAGATGCCCAGACACACAGAGGGCTTGTAGCACTGCATCCCTGGGCCCTATTGATTTTTACTTTTTAGGTTACACCCAGCAATGCTCCTGGCTCTGCACTCCTGATGGTGCTTGGGGGACCTTATGCAATTCCAGGAATCGAACCCGGGTCAGCCCTGTGCAGGGCAAACACCCTCCCCACTGTACTGTCGCTCCAGCCCCATGAGCCCTTGTAGTGCCCCCTGAGTACTCCTTGGGGTCCTCCCCCAATAGAAGAAGCAAAATAAACATTACAGAAGTGTCTTTGCACAGTCGACGGTCGCAGCGACGGAAGTGGCGGGACTTTGTTTCTCACCATTCACGGGCCGGGAAGTCCCAGATCGAGGCGAGCTGCTTCACCAGTGGCCTCTCTCGCTGTGTTCTCCATGGACAGGGCAGCCCAGGCGGTGTGCTCAAGGGTCTCTCTCAGGGGCACCAGTCCCTCAGAGAGGGGCTCCGTCCTCATGCCCTCATCTCACCTTGGGGCTGAGGGTTTGCACAGATGAGATCTTTTCCCAGCTATGAGCCTCAGGTCTACAGCAGGGCGACCACGTTCAAAGCCTCGCGCATCCCTTCCTCGTGCTTCTGTCTGCTGAAGGCGACCAGGCAGGGCTTTCTCCTCTCGCTCTGCTGCAGGCCGTGCTTTTGTCACTCACATCCCTGGACCACTGTTTTTATTATTTCTTTTCTTTTCTTTTCTTTTTTTTGGGTCACACCCGGCGATGCTCAGGGGTTACTCCTGGCTCTGCACTCAGGAATTACTCCTGGCGGTGCTTGGGGGACCATATGAGATGCCAGGGAAGCGAACCCGGGCGGGCACAGGCTGGCGCGTGCAAAGGCAAACGCCCTACCCGCTGGGCTATCGCTCTGGCCCTTATTATTTATTTTAATTTTATTTATTTTTCATTGACTCACCATGAGATACAGTTACAAAGCTGTTCGTGATCGGTTTAGGTCATACAGTGTTCCAACCCCGTCCCTCCCCAGGGCACGTTGCCCACCACCAGGTCCCCCTGTTTCCTCCTGCTGTCTCCCCGCCAGCCTGTCTCTATGGCAGGCACTTTCCTTCTTTCTCCCTCACTCCCCCCTCCTCTCTCTCCCATTCGCATCATGGGGTTTGCATACAGACACCGAGAGGGTATCATGTTTGTTCCTTTGCCTACTTTCAGCACCCGGAGTGACCATTTACAGCTATTTTGTCAGAGTGGTCCCTTCTCGATCCCTTGTCTTTTCCCCAAGCACTTGAAGCAGGCTTCCAGCCATGGGCCATTCCTCCGTGGGGCCCTGTGTTTAGTTTGCCTTGGTATGGAATCTCCGTACTGCGCTCAGGATAAAAACGCACCCCTCTCCCTCCCACCCACAGTGGGGCCGACTTCCCTTTGAGCTACATCCTCCCTGCCACACATGTGTCCACTCTTGGGGGGACGCCCTTCTCACAGGTGCAAGGTGGCAGCTCTCTCTGGTTTGACTTGCATTTCCCGAACAGAAGACGTGGAGCATTTCCTCTTGGGCGGTGGACAAGCTTCAGATGTTCTGCCCTCGTTTGTTTACTTATTTGTGGTTTCTGATAATAATATAAAATTTTAATTTGGTTTTGGGGCCACACCTGGAGCCGCTCAGGCTTTGTGCTCAGGCCTCATTCCTGGTAGAACTTGGGGGAACCATACGTGGTGCTGGGGAGCAAACCCCAGTCGGCTGTGTGCAAGGCTAGCACCTTGACCCCGTCCGAGCCCTCTGGCCCTCCCCCATGTATTAAAAACTGAATTGACAATAGAATAACTCCAGGGGTGTTTCGAACTTGGGGGGATCTGTGTTCCAGACATAGCAGGGAGATTTGAGGAGGAGAAATGTTATTGCAGGAAAAACAAGTGACTGTCTGGGACAGCAGGTGGGCCACGAGGAGGCTCTGCTCCAGTTTTGTTTCAGGGGGGAGAAAATGCGGCAGCATCCACAGGAATAACTCAACTCGTATTTTTAATTTAATTTAATTTAATTTTGGGTCATAGGGCGGGCGATAGTAGCCGCTGGTAGGGCATTTGCCTTGCACGCCGGCCTGTGCCGTCAGGTTCGAATCCCGGCATCCCATATGGTCCCCGAGCACGCGCCAGGAGGTAATTCCTGAGTGCAGAGCCAGGGAGTAACCCCCTGAGCATAGCCGGGGTGACCCAAAAAGCAAAAAAAAAAATTTTTTTGGGGTCATATTTGGCAATGCTCAAGGGTTACTTCTGGCACTGTACTCAGGAATTACTCCTGGCGGTGCTCGGGGACCATATGGGATGTCGGGATCAAACCTGGGTTGGCCCCATGCATGGCAAATGCCCTCCCTGCTGGACTATCGCTCCGGCCCCTTAATTTAATTTTTTAGGGGAGGCACCCACTGGTGCTCAGGGCTTACCCTTTTGCTCGGCCCTGAGGGATCACTCCTGGTGGGGCTTAGCGGACCCATGGGGATTGAACTCAGGTGGCTGCACCCCAAGACACGTGTCTTACCTGCTGTACTTAGCGCTCTGGCTCCATTTTGTATTTAACTTTGGAAAATAATCATCTTGAACTAACTTCTCAGATTTGTATTTGGATTATGGATTAAGAATGCTGTTTGCTAATTTGAAAATCTTGGTACCTTCCTTGGTCTTGTAGAATGGGCCTCCCCACAAAACAGAACTCTCCCAATTTTAAAGTATTACAAATCAGCGATAAATTACATTTGTTAAAACAATGACAAAATGTGTGTCACTTTGGCATGTGGATTGTTTCTGACTGAGGTCAGTTGAGGCCCTGCAGGTTCAGAAGAAACTTTTTGTTTTTTAAACCATTCCCTTCACTGCAGGCAAAAGAAAAATGGAACTTCCGAGAGTTAAGGTTGTTAGCTGGAAATAACTTTCTATGGGAAAAGTCTATCAGGATGGCAGGACGAACATTTAATTTCAGAATATCTGTCTTTTGTCATGTGAGTCATCTAATTCTTGCCCTGTGAGTCCCTTTTCTCTCCCCTGAGCCTGAGTCCCTCACCCTGCTCCTTAGCTTAGGACAGAGAAAGCCACACCTTGTCCCGCTGCCTTCAGAACCCCTTGAGGCTCCATTTTCAGGTGATTAAATTTGGTGTGTCTGAAGTTGCTTCATGGCAGGACCAGCTGGAGAAAATCTATAGGGTTAGGGGCAAATCACCTTTACTGTTGAGGTCTTCTATAATTATATTTCATTCCCATATTGAATACCGCGTAATCCATGTTGGGCTGTGAATGGTTCCAGCAATGTGGGTTCAGATTTCACTCGTGCTTAGAACATTTTTTATGCATGAGGTTAGAGTAAGCACATATTAAAATGATAGACTTATGGGACAGCAATGCAGCCTAAAAAATGTTTTCCTCTTCTGATCACTGTTTTATGGGGGACCTTATTCAAAGGTGTAATATCTTTCTAATATATCCTGTTAGCTCACCTTCTCTCAAGCTCCAACCAGTTTCAGGAACAAAATTTCTCAACCTAATACACCATCTATCCTACACTCTAACAAGAGGGTCTTTGTGATGCTTTTTCCGAGCTGTCTCTGGCACGGCTCTCTCTTACTCTCCTTTTCAGGGAAATGCTTTTAGTCTGCCTAATGAGAAACCATTTCAGGGGAGGTGAGAAACAGAAATATGGCTTTTCATATTCCATTATGTCAAGCTGAGTGTTCTGTACTGAACTTGTTTATTTTGGATGAAGTAGGGAGATGAACATTGTGTTACTTCCTTCTCGCCGGGTTCATTTAAAGAGGATATGCCAACCATCTTGTTCAAAATCAGAAGGAAGAAATTAAACAAGCTCTGGTGGGTGACTTTCAGCAGGATGGTGAGTCACTCCTGTCTCCAACTTTGCTTTCCAAATGCCCCACTCAGCCTGAATTCTCCTCTTAACACTAATCCCTTCATCCAAAACAGGTCAGTGATTCGGGAAGCACGTTAATTTTGACTTACCAAATGGTCATCCTTCCCCCCCAACTTGTAAATTTTTTAGAATCAAGTTTTCTTTCTCTCTGTCCCTTCTATCTTTGTCTCTGCATGTCTGTCTTGAAGGGAGTCTCTGGCATTAAGCATCTTCTCAATGGACAGGCCTTGCAACTTCAGCCTGGTTTGTAGGGTAAGACTTGAGGCGGCTGTGCCGAGGCGCGGGCGCGGCACCCTCCAGATTGCTGCTTCCCCCTCCGTCATCCTTTTTGCGTCCTGCCTTGTCTGTTCATCATCTGAGAAAATTCCGAAGCACTCAGCCTGGTTTCCTAGAACACAACTGTCTTCTATTTCACCTCCCATCTTAGCAATTTGTAGGCTTCTTAACCAAATGGCTAAAAATTAAAACACAAACCCAATAGCCTATTCGTTGGCCCACTGAGGACCCCACCGCGAGGTGAGGGGTGGAAGCGTTATGCCCGCACAGATAGCTTACACATTGCAGGTGCGCCGGGAGGGATGGCCTCAGGACTTTCTCAGGATGGTTGAAAGTTCAAATGAATCACAGACAGATGAACAAGAGAAGAATCTGATGGAAATTTGCATGTAAGGAGAGCGCACATTGATATGAGGGGGCTGAGGACAGGATAGAAAGTGAGGCCATGTAGCACCCTAAGCTAAGGACAGGAGGTCACACGGCAGAGAGAAGAGCAGATGTCTGGTAATTGCACGTTAGCCTGTTTCACCGGTCAGCTGTTGGGAGACTAAGGTTATTTCTGGCTGTAATGAGAGTCCTGCAGAAGACCACCAACTTAATTCCCTAGGAGGTTAAGAGAATGAAAAAGCGTTTCTGCTGAGCCGTAGCCCCCACCTCCCCAATACACAGACACACACACATACACACACAGACACACAGACACACACATACACAGACACACAAAGACACACAGACACACAACACAAAGATACACACAGACACACAAAGACACACAGACTCACACAGACGCACAAAGATACACACAAAGACACACAGACACACACATAGACACACACAGACACATACACACAGACACACAAAGATACAAAGACACACGGACACACAGACACACACAGACACATACACACAGACACACAAAGATACACAACAAAGACACACAGACACACACAGACACATACGCACAGACACAGACAGACACACACATGCATTTGCATGTGCACGCAGACACATGCATGCACACTGGGGCAACATAAGCCCTGTGCCGCAGTCTCAGTCATTTTCCCTCCTGAACCTGGCCACACACAATTATTGCAAGACCAAGCAACGAGCCAGAGACCTGCTGACGGACTTTACACACAGCATGTGCACCAAACCGACAGAGGTTCAAGGGGTACCTGCAGCGACATCTGAGTCCTCTTTCTGTCTTTCCCCGCTTTGGCCCGTCTGCCCCAGAACTGCCTGGGCTGCTCCATGGAGTCCTGAGCTCCAGAACCTTAGTTCAGGGACCTTCTTGGTATCCACCACACCTGGAGGGGTTTTTGTTTGTTCTGTTTTGGGGCCACACCCAGCAGTGCTTGGGGCTTCCTCCTCACTCAAGGGTCAGTCCTAGCAGTGCTCAGGGGGTCATCTGGGCTGCTGGGTTGGCCACATGCACGGCAAGTACCCCCACCTACTCTGACCCTCGAAAAGTTCCTTGTTACCTGGTGACAGCCACTCCAAGATGCAGGCTGGGAAGCAATCCTAGGGGGCTCACCTACACCCACCTCTCAGGGCTCAGCAAACACAAAGCATTAAATGAAGCAGGAGGAACAGGCTTAGGTTTTGGCAGAAGAAAGACCAGGAAGAATCAGAGAGGGAGGGCGCTCTGGATAACTCGCTTTATTTACCCTTTTTGTTAAAGGCAATCATAACTATACCACTTCTGTTTTACTCTTAAGCAATGAAATAAAAGGACAGGTGAGATTAGGAATATTTACCACTTCACATCTGAGAAGAGATTTTCAAGGGACTAGCGGGGGGGGGCGGGGGCTTTGGGACTCAGGTCTCAAATTCACCCTCTGTCGGTGTGGTTCAACACAGAAGTGCAAAATGGGAAATAAGAGAAGATTCCTCCCTAGCTGTGTTTTCTTTGTTTGGTTAGGTGTTGGGGCCATCCCTGGTAATGCTCAGGGCTTACTCCTGGCTGTATCTTCTTTGTTTGGTTAGGTTTTGGGGCCACCCCTGGTAGTGCTCAGGGCTTACTCCTGGCCTTGAGCTCAGGGATCACTCCTGGCAGGCATTGGGGCTGCCATCTGTGGTACTGGGGTTGGAACTTGGATCAGCCTTTTGCAAGGCATACATGCAAGGCTTGCATCTGACCACTGTCTGCCTGCAAGGCATGCATTTTGCCCACTGTCCTGCAAGACATGCATCCTACCACTCTCGCCTGCAAGGCATGCATCCTACCTGCTGTCCTATCATTCCTGCTAGCTCTTATTTTTTAAAATGGAACCCGGGTATGGAGGAGGTGCTAGAACCCAGCCCTGCTCTGGGTCTGATCGTGGGGCGGTAAGAGATTTACCAGGAGAGAGAGAGGGTTTAGACAGAGCAAACTGCGTTTATTGAAAGAGGGCCCGCTGGTCAGACTTACACAGTGGAGGTCTCCAAAGAGAGACCCGCTTAACGTGGTCTTGGGGCGGCTTTGATTGTGTCTCCGAGGTTCTGAGGCAGGGAGTTTCCGCATTCTGCAGATGAGTTGATCTGTGGGGATGGCTGAGCAGATTAGTAGCCAGCTCTGGGAACTTGGCAGCAGATCTGAGTGGCAGTGGGGCCCTGGAGTCCCTGGACACAGCAGATTCTATGAGCAGGGACGTCGCTGCTGACTGCTAGCAGGGGCGGTCGGGCCTTTCAAATGTGGGAATTCATTTTTTTCCCAGGACTCTTGCCAGACCACTTTACCTTGGACCCTGGGACTTAAAGACCAGTTTTGCTATTTTTTGGGCTTGTGGGTATATCTGCGCTGAGCCCCAATACTGACCAAAGGGGGCTGCTGAGTCTAGCTACAGGGATATTTGGAAGCTGCAATGAGTTAAAGGACGCGAAGCGGCTAATGAGATGCTCAATGAAATGTCAGGTTCCCTCCCAGTTGGCCGTGGAGATTGCAGGAGCGGGGAACTCAGCGATGCCTCTCAGTTTCCGTGAACTCGTTTGGGCATTTCTGCTCCCCTGGACTGGGATCTGCTCCAAGGCATAAAGGGCTGGGCTGTACTCAGCATGTCCTTTCCTGGCTACTACAGTTGCTGCCTCAAAGAACAACCACTGGGCTTTGAGGTCAGAGCCTTGGCGCTTGGGGGTCACTCCTGGTAGTTCTCGGAGGACTGTGCAACACCAGGGAGTGAACCTGGGCCACCCGCATGCAATGCCCAGGTGCTCTCCCTGGCGCAAGGCAAAGTCTCGGGAAGGACTTTGGGCAGAAATGAAGAGCGTGCAGGATCTGGCTTGCGTGTCCAGAAGCTCTCTGAGAACGAGACCTTGCTCACCACTTGGCAATCCCAGCTACAGATCGCTAGGCGGAGCTGCCTGAAACTCCCTATCAAATTTCCAGAAGAAGCTGTTTGCATTCATAGGTCTGAGCTGTGACCCTGAAGCAGACAGTGACAGCTGATGGAGACAGTGAGCCCGGGAACAGTCAAGGACCTGGGCTGGGATCCATCCTGCCACGCACTGGAGCAAATCTCTTCATTTATTTCTGGTGCCCTACCCACAGCACAGTCTCTCCACCTCCTGGAGCAACGACTTCATCTCTTTCTCATTTTTCAAAGACAGTTAAAAGTCTGTGAAAATTCTGGAAGGATGCATATTTAAGGTTTCGTAGGTGGGAATTGGGATGGGAGAGGCCCTTTCCACTTTATATCTATTTACTTTTTGAGTTTTTGAGTCACTGGACTATGTATCATATTGAAAAAAAAGACCTGGGGAGAGAGGGGGCCAGAGCAACAGTACAGCAGATAGGGTGTTTGTCCTGCATGTGGTGGACCAGGGTTCTACTCTGGACACCCCACATGGCCTCCCAAGCTTTGCCAGGAGTGATCCGTGAATGCAGTTAGGAGTAAGCCTTGGCCACTGTTGGGCATGCCCCCAAAATAAAACAAAGCAAAACAAACCAAAACAAAACAGCCCAAACAAAAAGGCCTGGTTAGAGAGCACGTGCCAAAGCCATAGGTTTGATCCCTGGCTTTGCTTGGTCCCCTGAGGAAGACCACTGCCAGGCGCATGGTGGGTCTGCTGCAAAAATAAGAAACCAAGGGAAAGAAAGCCCCAAACCTATTAAAAAAAGAGAAGGGACTAGCAGCAATAACCAAAAAGACAAGTGATGGCAGTGTCTCACTTACAGGATGACACAGGCCCGGCAGATGGTAGTTACGCACATGATTGGCTGAGCTTATTACTGTTAGTACAGGGACATGGGCTGGGTCAGCTGTCCGTGTTTTTCATCTGTACATGCCCAGCTGTCTCTACCACATGCCAGGGTCCACACCCAACAAGCACTAGCCCTGTGTACAATAAATAGTGTAATTCAGCCTCTTAAAAGGAGTCTTATAATGGGATAATATGAATGAATATTTGCAAACCAGATTATAAAGTGCATTTAAAATTTTAGGACATTTTATTTATTTAGGACTTAGAGATGACTACAAGATTATGCTACATGCACGGAGCTGGCCGCGGTTGTTGATAACCCCAAAATACTCGAATGGATTGAGGCTCTTTTGTTCGGGAAGCAGATGCCCGGGCTCTACTAGCATGAGACAGGACATATGGAGATGTTACTGGGGCCCGGCCATCGAAGCGGAAGACAGTGATACAGTGATTTATTTATTTAGTTGGTTTTAAGCCCAGCAGGACTCAGAACTTGTCCTGGCTCTGCACTCAGGGCCACTCTGTTTTTTCTTCAGCTGAGCAGCTACTCTCAAGTGGCCCTTCTGCATTATTGACAGGAATTGTTAAAAAATGTTCTTCATGGTTCAGTAACTACAACGATTAAGATTCACACTAAAAAAGTAAAAACAAGACCCCACCAGCGGACTGGGAGGGGGAAGGCTGTCCATGGCACGAGGCAGAACCTGATTTCTCAGCCCCTATGGGCGGGAGAGGGCACCTCCACATCCACATGGCATGTCCTTGGGGCTTCGCGGAGGCGGAGCTGGGGGCCTGGTGCACTCAGGTGGCAGCAAGACACCCACAGGACTTAGGGCAGGAGCCAGAGAGGTGAGTGGGGAGAGCACAGGGCAGGCAAATGGACACAGGTGAGGTATGGGGGCCGGCAGGGCGGTGTGTGAAGCTCACCCACAGCCTTGCAGCCACCTGTCAAGGCCGTCACCACCTCCACCCACGCCCTCGAGCCGGAAGTCGCTAGTGATCCGTGAAGTCCTGCTCTGTGATGGGGGCACAGCCAGGGACAGGGGTGTCTCCCGCTGTTGTGTGGTCCCTCAAGTACAAACTGTGTTGTTCCGGCCGTGCCCCAGGCTGGCCTTGCTCCATCTCCTATCTACAGGGACTCTGCGTCTCCCTGACCAGCACTGCAGGGTCAGCCACATGCCGGGCCAGCCTACTGCAGCTTCAGGCTTCAGAGGCTGGGGGCTCCAGGCCTTCAAGGGGCAGCTGGATCCTGTGTGGGGGACGTGGGGCTGGGTGGGCCACGGGGTTGGAACTGTTGGACGGCGATGAGTGTTTGGTGGAATCCGAGTCGGGCTCTGGCAAAGTCTTGGTCAGGGCCAGACATGACCTGCGGAGGCTTGGCCACTCCGGACTCTGAGCCACCTGCCGACAGCCAGGAGATAAAGGGCTTGTTCCTGAGAGGCTGCTGGGCCACACCGGCCTTTCCTCCAGGACCACTCTTGGCAGGCTCAGGCGTATGGTATGTCAGGGATCGCACCTGGGTTAGCAGCATGCAAAGCAAATGCACTACCCACAGTACTGTCTCTCCAGCCCCCTACAGACGTTTTAGAGAGTGGATTTAAATTACTGATGGTGGCAGCTGCCATTGTATCATGAGTACCTACATATCCTTCTGTCTTCATCAACTGCTAACTTTATTTATTTGTTTATACCTCATTCCCATGCCCTGATGGAATGGTTTGAGGCTCTTTATGTTCCTGGAGCAAGCAGGTGCCCTTGGGCTCTACTAGCATGAGACAGGACATATGGAGATGTTACTGGTGCCCGCTGGAGCAAATCGATGATGAATGGGAAGACAGTGATACAGTGATATAGTGATCTATTTATCTATTTATTTGTTTATCTCTTTATTTATTTTTGCCATTCTTATTGTATTCTTCTCATCCATTCAGCGGGTCAGTTGTTGCTGAGTGACTCTTCCAGTTCTGTCCTCACGGAGGCCCTGGGCTACTTGTACAGATCTCTAGACTTGAGGGCCGCCCACCTGGGCTCTGCTCATTCATCTGTCCTTGGAATCCTGCGGTGAGTTTCTGTTCTCAGTCTCCAATTAAAAGTTGTTTCTGGCACTCTGGCCTTAAGCTAGATGATGTCGTGACAACCAACTTTCCATCTTTCGCAGCCTTCTGAGGGAGCTAGAGTTGATGCAAAGCAAGAAGTGCTGGCCCGGAGGCACCGACCTGAAATCCTGGGAGAGCGGGAGGAAAGGTGCCCCGCTAAGAGACCTCCTGCTTGGGCTAAACTGCCACACTGCCCGCAGCGGCACAAACACCCGCTCTGCCAGGTTCGCACGCGCTGTCAAGTTCCCACACGGCACTGAGGCTCCCGACTTGATCTCTTACCCGATTTCAGAGAAATCAAAGTGTGCTCCTGGGAAGGGGAAGACAGACTGCACATCCCTTGCTGCTGAAGAGAAAACCCAGCCAAAGATGCAGCAGAAGGGTGGACGATGGGAGGAGCTGGAGAAGGGAGCCGCAAAGGAAAACCGCTCCTGTAAGAGTTTACCTTTGGGGCAGACAGATGGTGAAGTTCAGCTTTCATGACCAAGGTTTTGTCAGCTGGAAGTTAGACAGGGAAAAATTCAAGATTCTGGGTGTTGCCTGAGAACTCCCTCGACGGCTGTTACTGTGCTTAATTCCTGGGATTCTTGCCTGAACCCTGTCAGAAAAATGACTGCTTCATATCCCTAAATACAGCTCACTTCCGCCAATGTTTCATACTAAGAACTGTATGACAGAAAATTGTTGAAAACCTCAAGTGATTCCAATACAGAATAAAAATGATCAGGGGATCTACTGTGTACATTTCTTTCCTCCCTCCTTGTCTTAAACACTGTAACACTGTCTTCCCGTTCATCATCAATTTGCTCGAGCGGGCACCAGTAACATCTCCATATGACCTGTCTCATGCAAGTAGAGCCCAAGGACACCTGCTTGCTCCAGGAACATAAATAGCCTCAAACCATTCCATCAGGTCATGGAAATGAGGTCTATAATTGTTACTGGTATCTGGCATATCAAATACGACACGGGTAGCTTGCCAGGCTCTGCCGTGCGGGTAGCATACTCTTGTAGTCATCTCAAAATTCAGCATTTATTGATGAACCGCGTGGCGCTTGTGGCCACGTGAGCCGGGCTATGATAGGCTGGTCTGCTGGGTGGAGTTCTGACGAGGGGGAAGTCCGGATGTGGAAAATGGAGGTCCTCATGGAGTGGGGGTCGTCTGGCTTGTTGCGAGGCTCTGCTGGGGTGGCAGGCCAGGGCTAGAACCTGCCATCCCTCCCGGTGCCTCCCTGAGCGGCTGAGCACAGTGAGAGCCAGTAGCAGCTCTGCCCCATGTCTGTCTCTCCTTGTCTTATTAGAATTATTTGATGAGGAATTTTTTTTTCAGAATATTTTTTTTTGGGAGGTCACATCTTGCAATGCTTGGGGATTACTCCTGGTGGTGGTCCAAGGAACAAATGAGGTGCTGGGTGTTAGACCTGAGCCGCATGCAAGGCAAGTGCCCTACCCACTGTGCTATCATTCTGGCCCCCTTTCAGAGTTCTCAGATGTGATGATAATCAAACTTTGGAATTTAATGTTTTAGCTCCTTGAACATATTGTGAAATATTTTAACTAAAAAAGAATGAAACGCCTAAGTGATTCTTATTTCTATGGGAGAACATCATTTTACTTTCTGACATTTTGAAAAACTCTTTTGAAATCAATATAAAAATACAGAAGTTATACTTTAAAAACAACAAAGAATTGGCTGGAGCGATAGTACAGCAGGGAAGGTGTTTGCCTTGCATAAGGCCAACCCGGGTTTGATCCCCGTCATCCCATATGGTCCCCGAAGCACCGCCAGGAATAATTCCTGAGCAAAGAGCCAGGAATAACCCCTGAGCATTGCCGGGTGTCACCCAGAAAGAAAAAAAAACAATTAAAAATAACAAAGAATATTAGGAAATAAAATTGTACCCTACTGGGGCTGGAGTGATAGTACAGTGAGTAGGGCATTTGCCTTGCACACAGCTGACCTGGGTTTGATCCCTGGCATCCCCCATGGTCCCCTGTGCCCTGCTAGGACTAATTCTTGGGTGCAGAGCCAGGAGAAACCCCTGAGCATCACTGGGTGTGACCCAAAAAGAACCAAAAAATTATATACTGTTGCTTTTTTTTGTTTTCTGTTTTGTTTAGTTTAGTTTGGGGACTATACCCAGTGATGTTCAGAGATTACTTCTGGCTCTGTGCTCAGCAATCACTTCTGGCGATGCCTGGGGACCATATGGGATGCTGGGGATTGATCCTGGGCTAGCCACGTGCTAGGCAAGTACCCTACCCACCCACTGCTATCCTATCACTCTGGCCCCTGTTGGTTTTTTTGGGGAGTTTTGGTCACTAAGCGGGCTATGCTTAGTGGTTACTCCTGGCTCTGCACTCAGGAATTACTCCTTGCAGTGCTTTGGGGATCAAATGGGATGCTGGGGATTGAACCCAGGTTGGCTGTGTACAAGGCAAACACCCTAACTGTTGTGCTATTGCTCCACCTCCCTTGTTGCCTTTTTAGCTCATATGTCAAGCCCCTCTTTATATAAGTCAAAACAAAGTGAGTCTTACCATAGCAATGAGAAATATCTGTCCATATAATTTATGACCAAGAAAACAATTATGTTCACATGATTATATTCAAAAAAGAGCCTTTAACAAAATAGATCTCCACTTCGGATGTGAACTTAAGAATTTAGGGAGAGCTAATCATCTTCAACTTGCTAAAAAAAGTAACTGTGAAAAAAAATCAGCACCAGGGGCGGGGGGGTGCCGGGGGGGCGTTGTCGCACGCGCCCGGGCCCCGGCCGGCGTCGTCCTGGTCCCTCCCCGGCACTGGTGCAGAGCAGGAGTCCCGGCGGGGTGTGACCCAAAAAAAAAAAAAAAAGAAAAAACCGCACATTAAAAAAAATCATGCATTGTAATGATTTAAGGAAAAAATAAAGGGTACCAAGGTAGAATTAAAATTTTTACCATTCATAAAAAATTCTGTACTCAAAGATGAGCAATGTACAAAAATAGTATAAATAAGTGATTCAATAAGGTTTAAGACCTAAAGAAAAAGTATTATTATTATTATTATTTTGCCTTTTGGGTCATACCCAGTGATGCTCAGGAGTACTCCTGGCTCTGCACTCAGGAATTACTCTTTTTTTTTTTACAGTTTAACACATTAGTGTGCATTTTATTTTTTTCTTTTTTTTTTCAAGTATTTTATTATACCACCGTGAGATACACAATCACAAAGATACACAATTAAAAAGTTCATACCTGGGTTTTGGTCATACAGTGTTCCAGCACCCATCCCTCCACCAGTGCCCATCTCCCACCACCAACGTCCCCGGTTCCCTCCCCCTTCCTCAGCCCGCCTCCCTGGCAGGTTCCCCATTTCTTTCCGTTTCTCTCTTTCTCTTTTCCTTCCCTTCCAGACTATGGATTACAGAACATACATTAAAGGGTTGTCATGTGTATCCTTTTGCCTGTATTTAATGCTCAGTTCTAGGTTGGCATTAGTACCCTCGACAATTGTCAGCACACTCAGGAATTACTCTTAGTGGTGCTCGGGGACCATATATGTGATGCCGGGATCGAACCGGGTCAGACACCTGACCACTGTGCTATTGCTCTGGCTCCAAAGTAATTTTTAAAATTTACTAATTTATTAATTGAATAGGGTTTCTATGCTTAAATTCTTTTTTTTTAAAATTTTTTTTTTTTTTTACAATTACAAAGATATACAATTAAAAAGTTCATATTTGGGTTTTGGTCATACAGTTCTATGCTTAAATTCTTATGCATACTCTTCATATGCATATCCTGGCATATTTAAGCTTGTTTATATACATGTATGTGCTTATCCGTCACATTTACACACATATACATACCTATTTGTGTGCATAAAATACTATTTTTAGGTTATATGAAACAGAAACATTTATCATAGACAGTTGATAGCATCCTGATGGTGAAATACGTTATATCCAAGTTCAGTTTCCATTGTCAAACAAATGGCATATATCGTTTAAGAGAGCACAGCCATACTTTCAAATTTTAGGATGGATGGGATGAAACTGAAGTTACCCCTGGAACACAGACTCCTGGAAATACACCAACTTTTTTTTTCTGCCCCTGGTGGTGCTTAGGAAGAAGAATCTTTATCTCATGGTATCCCCTATCTAAAAATATACAGAAACGTTACTAAAACTTTCATGGTAACTTTTACATTTCTCTAATTTTACTGTTTTGGATTTATGAACTTATTTTCCATGTTAACAAAATTTACAACCTCTATGACCAAAACCTTTCTTTGTATGAAACACAGATGACGGAAGATATGAGTTGGTATAAAATACAGTCAGTTTAACCTGCCAGAACCTATGCACTTCATCACTTGATCACTTGATCACTTGAATCCCATTATTCAGTACCTCAATAAAAACGATTAAAAAACAAAGGGTGGGGGCTGGAGCGATACTCCAGCGGTGAGGGCGTTTGCCTTGCCCGCGGCAGACCTGGTTTGATCCCTGGCATCCTACATGAGGATGCCAGGACATATTGGAGATATATGAGGATGTCTCAAGGACATATATGAGGTCCTGAGACATATATGAGGATGCCAGGACATATTGAGATGTTGCTGGTGCCCGCTTGAGTAATCGATGATCTACGGGAAGTTAAGTAATCAAGTGATCAATGATCCTATATGGTCCCCCGAGCATCGCCAGGAGTAATTCCTGAGTGCAGAGCCAGGAGTATCCCCTGAGCATCGCCGGGTGTGACCCCAAAAAAAGAAAAAAAAAAACAGAAAAAAACTAAAAAAAGTACAGCAGCAAGCTCACGCTTTTATCCCAACTGCTCAGGCTCCGCCCCTCCGGGCAGGACTAGGCCCCGCCCCCGCCTGGCTGGGCTGGAGCCCTCTCCGCGGGGCAGGTCTAGGCCCCGCCCCCTCCCAGCAGGACTAGGCCCCGCCCCTCCCGGGCCCCGCCCCGCGGCGGCCGAAGGGGGCGGGTCGCGTCGCCACGTGTCCTGACGCAGGGAGCCGCCCGCAGCCCCGGGAAGAGCTCGCCGGGGCTCGGGTCCCCGCGGCGGCGGCGGCAGCTGCGTGGCGGAGAGAGCATGGCTACCGCCGCTGCGGCTGCGGCCCGCGGGGCCGGGGGCGAGGGCGATGGCGGCCTTGCGGGGCGGCTGCGGGACTGCGTGCCGGGGGCGGCCGCGCGCGGGCCCCTGCGCGGCTCCTGTGCACGGCACCGGGGACCGCCAGGGACATGAAGCGCTACCTGTGGGAGCGCTACCGGGAGGCGAAAAGGAGCACTGAGGGGTGAGTACGGCGGGTCCCCACGCCGCGACCGACCCTCACGGCCCGGGCTGGCCTCCGCGGGACCCGCGCTGACCTCCTGACCCCCAGCCGTGACCCGTGCCCCTGCAGTGCGCTTCGGGCGAGCGTGGAAAAATGTGCCTGGAGAAAGTTGACAAGTCTGGGCCTGTCTCGGTCGGAAACGCGGCTTTGGAAGCTCGTGGTGGGCTGGGGCTCAGCCTGAGCTGCGGCTCCCGGGGCGCCCGCTCGCAGTGCTGGGGGGCAGCGCTGGGCGCCCGTGGGTGTCGCTCACAAACAAGCAACAATTGGCAGCCGGAGCCCGGCAGGCGGCAGGTCACCCCTGGGTGCCCGCGCTGGCAGTGTCCGGGGCTGCAGCGCCTGCCCCGGTACCTATTTTTGGCTTTTGTTCCAAAAGACTCGGTGGGATTTGCCGTAGTCGCCATCGGAAAGGGCCCAGGGTGGGATGCGCAGAGTGAGGGGCGCCCAGGCAGCGGCAACTTCTTGTCCAGGTGATGACAAACATGGTTTGCTTCGTAGCCGGGAGAGCTCTAGTGAAATCCGAGGTGCGGGGCGCGCTGCCGACGGTGTCCCCCATTCTCCCTCCTCCACCGTCAGGAGGTGCCATGGCATCCTGTAGATGAGACAAGGGGATCCAGGTTTAAGGCTCTGGGTCAAGGTCACACCTTGACCTCAGACCAGTCCTAGCCCCCTCTCCCGCTGGGTTTCCTGAGCTTCCTGCCATCCCGTAGCTGCTGGGCGCTGCTGGAAGCCGGTCTAGAGGGCTACTGCTGCTTTCGGTCAGGGAGGACAACAGTTCTTATAGATTCCTTCCTTCCTTTCTCTCTCTCTCTCTCCCTTCCTTTTCTTTTCGGGGTGGAGTGGAGAGTGGAGGCGGCAGGGAACAATAATGACATTAATATTTGGTGGGAGAAAGCATTTTTAGGTTCCCGTTTTCCATCCTTTGTCCAGAAGTCGGTTGGAACAATAGCAAGCAAGAGGTGTATTGGTCACCCACTGGGATGGTTTTCTGAAGGCGCTCTGGGTGCTTGGCAAGGCAGGAGACTGTGAAACCCGGCTTCTCTACTTCATTTTGCTTTGCTCTCTTTTAATTTTTCATCCAAATTCCACTGTGCTGTGTCTGGGTACGGCTTTGGAGATGGAGGAGACAAATGCGAGAAAGTGAACTAGCCTAGCTTTTGGGCAGGCGGGACTTTTTTTTTTTTTTAATGATTGAGATTTCAGAAGGAGGTAATTGGATGTTTGTGTGCATGGTGAGCATGAGCCCAGGGCACTCCGGGCATACCCTTGGCTGTGTTTTCTAGTGATAACATCTTGCAGAGTAGCGATACAGATTCACAACAGGCATGTTGACATCATGGAAACAGGCATGTTTCCACAAACGGATCTTTTTCTTGGGTCCTCTTGTGATTTGATGTGTGTGCGTGTGTATGTGTGTGTGCTCGTGTTTGGTTTTATGGCTTTTTTTTTTTTTTTTTTTTTTGCTTTTTTGGGTCACACCCAGCAATGCTCAGGGGTTTCTCCTGGCTTTGCACTCAGGAATTACTCCTGGCGGTGCTCAGGGGACCATATGGGATGCCGGGATTGAACCTGGGCCGGCATGGGCTGGCCGCATGCAAGGCAAATGCCCTACCGCTGGGCTATCGCTCTGGCCCTTTATGGCTTTTTTTTTATACTGAGTGCTACACTGGGTTTGTGGATCCAGAGCTGTTCATACTGTCTCCTCCCACTGTGTGACAGCCGCCTGCTTCCCTCTCGTAGGCATTATCTGGTCTCTGCTTCTAAAACTTGTCAGTCAAACAGGCTCTGTAGATGGAGTGGTACACATGTGACCTTTGGGGAGGCCGCATTTTAAATTTTGTCTTGCTTTTGTTTGGGAACTCTACTCGGGTGCCCAGGGGCCGCTCTTGACTTGGTGCTGAGGGGGTCTCTCCTGTGGACTCTGAGGGGCTGGTGTCAGCTGGGCCTCCTGCATTTAAAGCAAGCACTCTTGCCCAGTGAGCACTCTGCCCAGTGAGCACTCTGCCCAGAGAGCACTCCGCCCAGTGAGCACTCCGCCCAGCAAGCATTCTGCCCAGCGAGCACTCTGCCCAGTGAGCACTCTTGCCCAGAGAGCACTCTTGCCCAGAGAGCACTCTGCCCAGTGAGCACTTCACCCAGTGAGCACTCCGCCCAGTGAGCACTCCGCCCAGTGAGCACTCTTGCTCAGAGAGCACTCTTGCCCAGAGAGCACTCTGCTCAGTGAGCACTCTGCCCAGAGAGCACTCTGCCCAGTGAGCACTCTGCCCAGAGAGCATTCTGCCCAGTGAGCACTCCACCCAGCGAGCACTCTGCCCAGCGAGCACTCTGCCCAGTGAGCACTCTTGCCCAGAGGAGCACTCTTGCCCAGAGAGCACTCTTGCCCAGAGAGCACTCTGCCCAGCGAGCACTCTGCCCAGTGAGCACTCTGCCCAGAGAGCACTCTTGCCCAGAGAGCACTCTTGCCCAGAGAGCACTCCTGCCCAGTCAGCACTCCCGCCCAGTGAGCGCTCTGCCCAGTGAGCACTCTGCCACTCCGCCCAGAGTGAGCGCTCCGCCCAGTGAGCACTCCGCCCAGTGAGCACTCCGCCCAGTGAGCACTCCATCCAGTGAGCACTCTGCCCAGTGAGCACTCTGCCCAGTGAGCACTCCGCCCAGAGAGCACTCCACCCAGTGAGCACTCCGCCCAGTGAGCACTCCGCCCAGTGAGCACTCCGCCCAGTGAGCACTCTGCCCAGAGAGCACTCTGCCCAGTGAGTACTCCGCCCAGTGAGCACTCTGCCCAGTGAGCACTCTGCCCAGTGAGCACTCTTGCCCAGAGAGCACTCCCGCCCAGTGAGCATTCCGCCCACTAAGCCATCTCTCCTGGAACTGGGATTTTTTTCCCTACCAAGCAGAAGTACAGAGAGAGTTATCTAAATTGTATATTGTATAAATAGTGGTTAGTTATATTTTTTTTTCTGATTACTGTGTAGTCTTTCCCAGTATAGATGTATACTAGATTACCTTTTGTTCAGCCATGGTGAAGCATTTTTGTTTTTTTTTGGACCACACACAAAAGTGCTCAGGGATCACTCCTGATGGTGCTCAGGGGATCATATGGGGTGTCAGGGACTGATCCCAGACAGCCATGTGCAAGACAAGCACCTCACCTGCTGTATTTTGTCCCTGGCCCTGGGGCTGGATCGGTAGCACAGTGGGTAGGGTGTTTGCCTTGCTGACCCAGATTCAATCCTTGGCATCCCCATTTGTTCCTCTGAGCACTGCTAGGATTAATTCCTGAGTGCAGAGCCAGGAGTAACCCCTGAGCATCACCAGGTGTGATAAAAAAAAAAAAAAAAGGAAGAAGCACTGAATGTTTAACCATCTCACTCATTGAAGGATCTCTGGGTTTTTCCTGTCTGGAACTATTTTTTTTTTTTTTTTGAGTCACATCGGTCACACTCAGGGGTTACTCCAGGCTCTGCACTCAGGAATTACTCCTGGCAGTGCTTGGGGACCATATGGGATGCCAGCGATCGAGCCTGGGTCAGCCGCTTGCAAGGCAAATATGCTACCCACTGTGCTATCGCTCTGGCAGCACCTCTGACCCCCCCACCCCCAGTCTGGGACTATTATGAATCAAACTGCTATAAAATATTTGTGTGTCAGTTCTTTTGTGATCATAAACTTTCACCTCTCAAAATACCATGCCCGTGCTCGATTGAAATGGCAGTTATTTAGTTTTTAAGAAATTGAGGACACACTTTTGCCTTTCGTGTTTGCTTTGGGGCCACACTCAGTGGTGCTCAGGACTGACTTCTGGCTCTATGCTCAGGGATTACTCCTGGTGGGCTTGTGGGACCATATGGATGCCCAGAAGGAACCGGGGTGAGCTGTGTGCAAGGAAGCTGTGTTATCTCAGCCAGCTCTAGCTTTTTTTTTTTTTTTTTTTAATTTTCTAAACTGACAAGTTTTGCCATTTTGCAGCCTTTGCATGTGGATTGGCTGGGACTTACTTCTCGGATCTGTAAACAGGCTGCTGGGGGTCTGGGATGGCTGAATCTCCCCCCAACCCCCCCCCCCAAGGTGTTTGTTTAGATGCCACTGGCAGCCGAGCTCTTGCAGGGCTGGGCAGCAGAGTAGCGCAGTCTCAGATCCTCGGGTGTAGTTTCCCCGGGAATTTGCAAGAGGGGAGATTTTTGAGGTTTATGAGCTTTGTGACCTTTAGCAAATGGCTTTCCTCTCTGCCCTCTTCTTTTCCTCAGCGTATATGGGGACCAGGGAGGATTTCAGTGTGGGCTTGGCAGCCAGCAGATGCTGGTGGAGAGTCGCTGTTATTCTTAGTTGCTGAACGCCTCTTTCAGGCTCAGGTTTAGCCACCGATGGAAGCGGGCTCTCCCGGCCTCGGGCCTCTTCTGTTGTGGACAGTGCCAGTAACCAGCTCTGTGACCTTGAGCAAGCCACCTAACCTCTAGCCTCTGCCCGCGAAGGTAGCCACTGCGCTCATTAATGGCTAAGCCTGTTCATGCTTCGTTGCTTTGTGAATCAGATGGCCCATCCAAGCTCTCTGCCCCCAGCAAGTGACTCCCGTGGTAGCTGCCCAGCGCTGAGAACACAGGGATGTTGATCAGACTTTTCCTTTTTTGGCCTGTCTGTCGCTTCACCATCCCTTAACATCCCTGCCTGTACCCCCACTGAGGTCCTGGCGGTGCCGTGGGTCTGTGCTCTAGGGTCTGCTTCCCAGGCTGATGGGATGGGCTGAGCTGACCGGCTCACCCCAGGGTTTGTCACCTTCACTGGTACTGCCTAAGTTTGCTGAAGTGCCAGTACGGGACAGTTCAGTGAGGGGGAGAGAGAAACAAGCCTGGCGGCTCTCCTGCAGAGCCGATAAGGAGTTTCAGCCCTTCTCTTTCCCAGTCCAACTATCTTCCCTGTGATCAGGCTTGCAGAAGGAGTCCCCTGCTTTGGGAAGTCGTGAATTTGTATTCCTCTTTCCCTTATCTGCCACCCTCCCCCCCGATTTTTTTTATAAATCAATTTTAAAAAGTTTCAGAAAACTTTTATGTTTTAGATCAGAGATGTACCGGGAGACTGTAGATGTTTTTCGACCTTGCTTGCTGGTTTCCAGGTTACTAATCTCTGATTTGAGAGTTACATATTTGTTGCAAAGAAAGAAGCAAATTGATACATTGTAAACAGTGTTAGTGCTCTAAGCTCCGACCCACTTAGATCACCTCCCCTGCCCGGCCTCCAGCAAATGCCCCAAGAAGCGGGTCCCGAATATGGCACTTCTCATATGGCACTTCTCAAAGCTCTTTGGCCATGGAACCCTTTACAGAAAATTTTTTTTAGTGGTGACCTTTCAAAATGGAGTTCTAAAACTGTGTGTTGGGAAACTCCCTGGCGTGTGTGTGTGTGTGTGTGTGTGTGTGTGTACATGTATATAATACAGACACACATTTACAATGTGTGAGTGTCTCAGCACTCAGGTATGGGATGAAGCCGGGCTGTAGAATGATGGGTTCACTTTGGGAGAAGCGGTGTGGATTTCCATCTTGAGAAAATCAGGGCGTTGGCACAGTGGCTTCCTGCTGCTCGCCTGCCCCCTGTGGGTTTGCATCCAGGCTTCAGGG